>SJYC01013751.1:0-10322 GCA_006408675.1 Madoqua kirkii | reverse complement strand
GCTTATAATAGTTTATTTCAGGTTATTTCCAATTTTTCACAAATTTCAATTGCAAAATACTAGAAGTAATCATCCACCAGGAAATACTTTGTCAAAATAACAAATCTTTTATGAAATATAAAGACAGAAGTTGGTTAATATCTCTCTAAATTTGTTTATAATTTCTATATTCTATAAATTCTCATAATACATATTAAGGCAATTATAGTCTATTAATAATATCTATGTGGTTAATACTGGCTGTTTTAATTTCAGCACATTGGAAAACATAAGGGCTATAATTCTAGTAGCATTAAGAACGGAGAAGGCACTGGCACCCTGCTCCAGTACTCTTGCCTGGAAAATCCCATGGATGGAGGAGCCTGGTGGGCCACAGTCCATGGGGTCGCTAAGAGTCGGGCACAACTGAGCGACTTCACTTTCACTTTTCACTTTCATGCACTGGAGAAGGAAATGGCAACCCACTCCAGTGTTCTTGCCTGGAGAATCCCAGGGACTGGGGAGCCTGGTGGGCTGCCGTCTGTGGGGTGACACAGAGTTGAACACGACTGAAGTGACTTAGCAGCAGCAGCATTAAAAAAAAAGTTACCAATTCTAATAGTAGCTTTTCCTTTGCGACTGCTTCCCAAAATTATGGTTCTCTTTTTCTGTCTAGCAGCTTTGGATGGTTCCTTCGCTGGTTCCTTCACAGATGGAGAAGTTATCCATTGGTACTGAGAAAGAAATAAAAAATATGCCATTTAAGTTACAGGTATTTATGAAGGTTTGATCTTAATTGGAAATTAAAATATTTTAAGTTAATAAAAGGTTTCTGACAGCATTTCTGGGAACCTGAATTAAAGAATTAAACGGTATTTTCAAAAACAGAAAAGCCATTTGACTAAAAACTTAGTTTAAGATGGCCAAAAGTATCCTTATAATTATTTTTTTTAAAGAAAGAAAGACATTAAAGTGAAATTCTTTCTAGAAGACTAAAACATGTTATACCTCTGACTTGGCACTTCTTCCATTCTGGAGAACTTTTTTGATAACGGCTTTCATCACAGAATGATCTAAGGTAAAATAAATTGAAATGAGAGTATTTGTTTCCCAATGAGTGGCTATTTTCATTTAAAAACAAAAGCCAATTACTGCTTTTCCATAAAATTAAATATGAAATCTACATTATATAATATATACCTATTTCTCCCTTTGTATATTCTAATTTCTTCCTCGAAACCTAAGATGCCATCTTGCAGACTGACCCCAGTGGCTACTATTTAGGTAGCAGCAAAGGTCAAATTTAAACACTTCACACCTAAAGTGGCATTGGGTACCTTTGGATAGAAAGCAGAGTCTGAGAACTGTCCAGACACTCAGATACCTCAAAGGTATCTAAAATATCAAACCAAAGTCTCAACATTCCCTCAAAAGCTGCTCCTCCCATCAGCCCCCTTCTAAGTGATACCACTCAGTTGTGCACATAATCATCAAGGACTTGAATCTCTGTTAAACTTCCTTCATATCCCACATCTAATCCATCTGCAAGTCTTGTTAGCTACACCATCAAAATACAATCTGAATTCAACTGCTTTTCACTTGCTCCAAACTTCCAAGCTAAGCTAAGCCATAAACATCTTTCATTTGGATCACTGAGATAGTCTCCTAAAGGGTCTGTTTCTCTTCTTTGTCCCAGCCCCCCAAGTCTATTTGCTATGCCAGAGTCGTCTTATTGAGACATTATTTAGATTATGACTTTTTCAGGTTCAAAACCCTCTATTCTTTTAGAATAATCCATCTGGTCCCATCACGTCATGGGAAATAGATGGGGGAAAAGTGTCAGACTTTTTTTTTTTTGGCTCCAAAATCACTGCAGATGGTGACTGCAACCACGAAATTAAAAGATGCTTACTTCTTGGAAGTAAAGTTATGACCAACCTAGATGGCATATTCAAAAGCAGAGACATTACTTTGCCAACAAAGGTCCATCTAGTCAAAGCTATGGTTTCCGCAGTAGTCATGTATGGATGTGAGAGTTGGACTGTGAAGAAAGCTGAGTGCTGAATAATTGATGCTTTTGAACTGTGGTGTTGGAGAAGACTCTTGAGAGTCCCTTGGACTGCAAGGAGATCCAACCAGTCCATTCTGAAGGAGATCAGCCCTGAGATTTCTTTGGAAGGAATGATGCTGAAGCTGAAACTCCAGTACTTTGGCCACCTCATGGGAAGAGTTGACTCACTGGAAAAGACTCTGATGCTGGGAGGGATTGGGGGCAGGAGAAGGGGCCAACAGAGGATGAGATGGCTGGATGGCATCACTGACTTGATGGACGCGAATCTGAGTGAACTCCAGGAGTTGGTGATGGACAGGAAGGTCTGGCGTGCTGTGATTCATGGGGTCGCAAAGAGTCAGACATAACTGAGTGACTAAACTGAACTAAAACTATACTCCTCATCTGTTTACTCATTTCTACCTGAAATCCTTCAGTAGAATGTAAGCTCCTTGAGGGCAAGAGCTTGTCTGTCTGGTTCAGTGCTTTATCTCTGGTTTAGTGCCGAAACCCATATCTGGTACACAAAAGGTATTACAAAATTTTACTTAAACTGACAAAGGAATAAAGCACTCATTCCAAGAATTGCACAAGAAGGAAATAAGGTGCTTGGCAGAAGCAAGATTATCTAGGTTCATCTTCAGAGTAGAAGCAAGAATGATTTACAAGTATAATTCACTTTAATTAGTAAATTATCTGCTAAAAACATAAGGGAAATGCAACATTAGGAAAGTGCAGCTGACCTGGAACAACACAGGTCTGAACTTTGTGGGTCCAGTTACACAGATATTTTTCAGTAAATATATACTACTGTTCTATTCGATCCAAGGTTGGTTGAATCCACAGAGGCAGAACCACTGACTGAAAAGTTATACCCAGATTTGCAGCTGTGTGGGGGTCAGCACCAGTAACCCTCAGACATAACTGAGTGACTAAACTGAACTAAAACTATACTCCTCATCTGTTTACTCATTTCTACCTGAAATCCTTCAGTAGAATGTAAGCTCCTTGAGGGCAAGAGCTTGTCTGTCTGGTTCAGTGCTTTATCTCTGGTTTAGTGCCGAAACCCATATCTGGTACACAAAAGGTATTACAAAATTTTACTTAAACTGACAAAGGAATAAAGCACTCATTCCAAGAATTGCACAAGAAGGAAATAAGGTGCTTGGCAGAAGCAAGATTATCTAGGTTCATCTTCAGAGTAGAAGCAAGAATGATTTACAAGTATAATTCACTTTAATTAGTAAATTATCTGCTAAAAACATAAGGGAAATGCAACATTAGGAAAGTGCAGCTGACCTGGAACAACACAGGTCTGAACTTTGTGGGTCCAGTTACACAGATATTTTTCAGTAAATATATACTACTGTTCTATTCGATCCAAGGTTGGTTGAATCCACAGAGGCAGAACCACTGACTGAAAAGTTATACCCAGATTTGCAGCTGTGTGGGGGTCAGCACCAGTAACCCAAGTTGTTCAAGGGTCAACTGTGTGGTTAAACACGTTAGGTTTTCATATTGTCAACACATTAAAAAGTGCTTTTGTTTTGCTTTTTAATTAAAAAAAAAAGTGACCACATACCAACAAGTGGATTTTTTCTTATATCCAGAACGACCAGAGTTCTATTGGTTTCAAGGGCTTTTAATAAAGCATTTGCTCCTTCATTGGTGAGGCCACACTGCTGCAGGTCAAGTGCTTTTGGTGAAAGACAAAAAGGTCACTTGCTAACTCTATACAGATTAAACATATAGACAATTCTCATTTTCCCACATGTGGAAAAGTCCTGCATAAAAGCAGTCATAGCAGGTTTGTAATCTTGGGTACTGAAAAAAACATAAAAATATATGCACACACACATAATGCAAAATCCAATTTAAAAACCTCTTCTCAGATATACAATGATTACCCTGCATTTAGAACCAATAAATCATCCAGCATATTTTACAAATACAGAACTGAAGAATAAATTGCATATAACCTATGAGCACAAAACAGAACAAAATGAATCTCAGCTCATAATGAGCAAGGGTAGTGGAAGTGAAGTTGCTCAGCCATGTCTGACTCTTTATGACCCTATGGACTATAAGTCCATGGAATTCTCCAGGCCAGCATCCTGGAGTGGGTAGCCTTTCCCTTCTCCAAGGGGTCTTCCCAAACCCAGGATCGAACCCAGGTCTGCCGCACTGCAGGCGGATTCTTTACCAGCTGAGCCACAAGGGAAGCCCAAGAATACTTGAGTGGATAGCCTATCCCCTCTCCAGCGGATCTTCCTGACCCAGGAACTGAACCAGGGTCTCCTGCATTGCAGGTGAATTCTTTACCAAATGAGCTATCAGGGGAGCCCAGTAAGGACCGTAGTGGCACTGTAAATTTCACAAGCAAAAACTGGTGAAGCTCAGAAACCGCACTGCATTCTATTGATCATGATCTTGAGTTTCAAATCACTCTTGAAACTGGTTAAAAGGGGAGAACAAAGTAGAAAAGTATAATAAGTGCTTTAAAACAAAAAGACAAAAAGGTCTAAGAAGATATGAATAACAACAAATTCAAAGAATGTGTGAATAGAAAATACATGCCAAAAACCTATCATGAAAGAATGTTGGTCAATAACACTTTCTGTAAAAGGTCAGACAAAATCTAGGACAAATGATCATGAATTCTAATAGTTCTAGGGCTGAGCAACCTATTCATTTAAACCAAAGGTATCATCAGTACAAAAGCATAGGTATTAAAAAATCTCCTAAATGAAAGGAAACTATCATCAGTCTTTTTTTTAAGTGCTGTATGTCCCTGGGTTGGGAAGATCCCCTAGAGGAGGAAATTCAACCCACTTCAGGAAAATCAACCACTTCAGGAAAATCCCATGGACAGAGGAGCTTGAGGGGCTACAGTCCGTGGGGTCACAAAGAGTTAGACACGACTGAGCAATTGACCATATCATATATACTATTACATTAAAATACCTGGAATCTTTCAAAACCCCATGACATACAGAAATAGCAAGGTCAGACATGTGGATCTGACAGGATATGATGCAATCCTTACAAACTCTTACAACAGACAAATGGACACAGGGTATAACTAACCAACTAGCCAAATTAATACAAACTGTCCCCTAACTCTCACTGGTAAATCAAATGAATACAAACTAAAGTAAAATGTGATTATTCGTCTATCAGATTAGGTCATCATGTAATAAAAGCTTTCAAAATCAGTATGCCCTTTTGATTCATCAACTCTCTAAGAATTTAACCAAAAGAAATAATCAGAGATATAAGCCAGGATGTGTATGAGAACTGTAACTGAAATACGGGACACAGCTTATATACAAGAGTGAATAAGCAAAGTGTACTGTGGCATATTTATATAAGGGAACACTGAACAGTCACTAAAAATGATGCTATAGATGTAAATTATTGACTTGTTAGGATGTTCATACTTTATTAACTGAAAAAAGTCACATAAAAAAGGGAGAGGTCTTCATTTTTGTAGTCTTACAGTTTTTAAAAGTGCTATAAGTGTGAGGGTTAGACTACAAACTGGCACAGCATTTCTGAATGGCAGTTTGGCAATGTGTACCCAAAGTCTTAAAAATATCTCAAACTTAGTCATTCCACTTTTAGTAACTTATTCTACAGAAGTAATCCTGATGGACACAGAAATGTATATACATGTTCACATTGTTTCTGATAGGGAAAAGCAAACTGTCTAAATCAAATTGCAAAGAATTGATTAAGCTACAGGACATCAATATGATGGAATACTACATGATACATCATTAAGTGGAAAAAGCAGAAATATGAAATATCAAGTATACTACATTCCATTTTTGTAATACCTAAGTGCATAAATATATTTATAGAAAGAAAAAAAAAGACTGAACATATATACACCAAAAATGAATGGTGATTATGTCTGGGCATTAAGATTATAGGTAATTGCTCTCCTGTTACTCTGTACTTTCCATAAAGAATGCATGCAACTCAGAGAAAGTTTGAAAGTAAAATAAAAGCTATTGAAAAAAATGAAATTAGAAAATAAAAAACCTACGGCAACAGTATCATGCCAAAAGCTAAGCACATCTAGTATGAAAAATTCAATATATTCAATTTTAGAATTTACCTCTAAGCCATAAATCCTCACTAAGAGATTCTGCAAAACCACTTGCACCAAGGTCACCAATGAGCGTGTTGCAGTTCAGAGTGATGCGCCTCAAACCAGCCATGCAGTCAAAATCAGGTCTCCTGTAACGAAGACTCTCAGCCCAGGTTTCTTCATGCCTTCTGATGGTCTGATACTTCACAGATTGAATGGGATGAAAGTAAGTCACTTGAATGAAGAAACAGCTATGCCTACTGAGTATAGCTTATTATGTCAGAGATTTACACACATGTACGTGCCAATCATATATGACAGAAGAAATTAAACAGTCAATTCTGCTTCAGGGATCCAGTAACCCAGACTCAAGTTTGTCAGTGATCAGACTCTAGCCACTGGATGACTGTTTTTCATTAGCTATATAAAGTTTGACAATTCATTTACAGTCTATGAATTTTATTTCCCTTATCTGCCAACCCAGGGAATTAGTTCTAAATTCTGTTATTGCTGAGGCTCTAAATTTTATCATTCTGTCCTCCAGTAGTCTCCAAACACTTGACTGGGCACCCTCTAAGAAAAAACTTTAATATGTATCTTATTTATTAACAAGTTACATACATGAAGTTCTATACATATAGTTTGTGTACACTGTAAACGACACAGATATTTTTTAAATGATACAAAAGTAAACAGGTTCTAATATCTTCTTCTAACTTCTAAGGTATTAAAAACTACATTTACAAAATGGATCTTATATACTGCTTCAGGTATACACATCAACTTTAAAGGCCTGGACTATGCAAAGTCAGTTTGACGTGCCTTGATGGGCCGAGAATTTGACATTTAACCACTAGCATTATCTTAAAGACATTCAGTTATTTTCATAAAATAAATTTTGTTAACAAGGAACACTGACTTTAAAGGAAAAAATCTTATTACATCCTTGAACAAGACTCAAAGTTCCTCTGATACTCTAAAAGAAAAATCATTAGTGTCATTTTTCTATTAACAAAAACTACACAGTGCTTATTATGTGCCAGGCACGATTTATCCAAATGAGTTCATTTAAACTTCATAACAAAGCACAGAGGTTAAGCAATTTGCCCATGGTCATCAGCTATGAAACTGGGCGAGATGAAATCTGAACCTAGGACATTTGGCTTCAGCACACAAGCTCGCCACCATTTTCTGTCCCAGGGATCAATGGAGTTGCCCTGTATAGGTGCAAAGCATTTTTTAATTCTTATAATTTAAATTAAAAAATGTTCAGCTTGTGCACCATACAGTTTCTGTGGCAACTACTTATCACCATGGGTATAGGGTGAAAGTAGCCTTAGTTACCATGCAAACAATAGGTGTGGCTATGTTCCAAAAAGCTTTCCTTACAAAATCAGGGGATGGGCTGGATTTGGCCCCCCACCCACAGTTTACCTATCCTTTATCTGTACCATAAAAGTATTAAAAAGGCTTCATGTCAAATTATTAAATAATTTTAGGCCTAAACACAGTAAATATAACCACTATAAAGCTGTTAAGAGAGTATTTTTAAAACTACATTTAGAGAGCTCTGAAGTAGTAATTTTTATTAGTTTATAGACTATAGCAGCTAATAAGTACTTCATTTATTTCAGTCTTGAAGACTATAATGACAGTTTCTTCACAGTATTACAGTAAAAGTTTTCAATAACTAAAAAGACATAAAAGTATTTAAATATTATATAGTATATATTAAATATCTTATTTCTAAGATTAAGGGGACTGTCTTTACTAAATGGAAGAATCTCAAACTGAAAACTGGTCATATTCTTTCAACAAAACTAAAGCTGCATTCACATGTATCAAAAGACAGAAATCACTGCCATTTGTACCAAAAAATTAATGTGCTTCAATCACATATGTTTTCATGAAAGCTTAAACATAAAATCACCTTTAAGATCTTGGCCATGTGATCTGCTCCCTGCCATGTCAGATTACACCCCGTGAAGTTTATTGTCTTAAGAGTGACAGAGTTCTTTATACCTTGACAAACAACTAAAAGAAAAAAAAAAAAAAAAGAAAACCACACATACAATAAGATGAAGAGCCTATATATTGGTCAAACTTGAATTATTTGCTTTTCTTGAGTTAACTGGAGGTTTATAGCTAGATTCTTAAAATCACTGTTGCCAATCTTCCCCAGGTGTATTCTACAATAAGTATTCTACAATAAGTCAGCAACGAAGTGCTACAGCGTTCCAGATTACAGCAATAGTTTAATTCTACTTAGATACTAAAACTGAATACACTGAATACTCAAACTTTATTCCTAACCACTCAGTTAAGTATTATATACCTTTTAAGACACATGAGAAAAAGAGAAAAACCTAAAAAGCATAAGACTCTTATTTCCAATGATATATCCCAATTTTCAATCAATAATTTAAATGTCAACTATGAACTCAGAATCTTAGTAGATACTATGCAATATAACACAGTAATATAAGATAGACGATCTCAAACTCTATTCCCTGAAATTGAAATGCAGCCCACCTTAGCCCTCCAGGCCAGCACTAGGCACAGTGAACACCCACAAACGCTTCAGGACCCCAACAGTCACCTTCTTTGTGATTACTTCCATGATACACCCCTGCCAACACTACTGAGCTTGCTCGTCTTTTAAATGCTCTTACAGTACTTTGAATATATCTCCTATTTTAAAACATTCCAAAGTGCATTATAATTATTACTGAAGATAGATGTTTTAACAATTTAAAGGTACAGATATTTTTTTTTGCTTTTGACATCTTGCTACTTTCCTTTCCACAATATTTCTTTAAGAGAAACCAAAAAATATAAACAAACACAAAAAATAGAAAATACAAAATGTGTGGTTTGGGGCTTAACACAAACTGAAGTAAAATTAGTGCTCAGAGTATCCAGCCTGACAGACTTCCACGGTACAAACAAGAATGGAACACGGTATGAGCAGGTACGGGAAACAATCCAGGCGGGACAGCACCAGGAAAAGGTAGACAGGAATCAACATGGTGTGCAGTGAATCACAAGACCAGTCTGATGGGAACAGACTCAAGACTGACACTCACTTTCTAAACCTCCATCTCCAATTGGACAATTCGCAAGAGACAGGTGCACCAGAGTGGCCGATTTATTCAATCCCTTTAATGAGGAAAAAAAGTTCAAATTTTTATTGGTTTAGTCTCCCCCCAAAGCAACAATCAAATGCTGGCAGGACTCACTGAAGGCTTACCTTTGTCAACATCGTTAAGTCTCTCTCTCTCAGAACTAGCCCGTTTAGCTCCAGGTTCCTTAGTGCACCTGATGCACTTAAACAGCATTTAAGAGATTTACACAGCTGGAAGGTCACATCTTTATTTCTTATCGCAGGAACACGACTTCTGTAAACTTTATTTCTGTCAGAAGCTAAAGCAAAATTATTGTAAAATGAGTGACTTCAACCATGCATTTTATTATCATTAAAAAACATCCACTCTGGGCTAAGGATTAGAAAACACTCCTGCCCTTTAAACCCTCTTTAAGAGTGGACATGTGTCAACTC
Source organism: Madoqua kirkii (assembly GCA_006408675.1). NCBI lineage: Eukaryota > Metazoa > Chordata > Mammalia > Artiodactyla > Bovidae > Madoqua > Madoqua kirkii. The sequence continues at coordinate 638 of SJYC01013751.1, read as the reverse complement.
AAAACTTCAATCACATGAGATAAAGAAACATAATCTATATGTACAGAGGTTCCTACAGAAGCAAAAAGCTGTATCTAAGTAATGGCTTCATGATCACCCTGAAGCTGAATCTAGTAAGATGACAAAACTTAAGAGTTGGACAGGGAGGTGGATTAACTGCAGAGGGAGCATCCTTGTGAAGACATTCAAACCTGACACCTGCTCGCCACTGTAAATACTGCAGGTGGGGATGATAAAAGGCCAGGGATGCAAGTAGGGGAAGAAACATTAGAATAGAGATTTGTCACTCCACTCCAGGCTCAGGCCACCACTGGGCTGCTTTTCTGGAGTTTTATAGATGAAACTATACAGTATGTTCTTCTGTGTATTCTTGCCACCTCTTCTTAACATCTTCTGCTTCTGATAGGTCCATACCATTTCTGTCCTTTATCGAGCCCATCTTTGCATGAAATGTTCCCTTGGTATCTCTAATTTTCTTGAAGAGATCTCTAGTCTTTCCCATTCTATTGTTTTCCTCTATTTCTTTGCATTGATCACTGAGGAAGGCTTTCTTATCTCTCCTTGCTAATCTTTGGAACTCTGCATTCATATGATTGTATCTTTTCTCCTTTGCTTTTCACTTCTCTTCTTTTCACAGC
>SJYC01013750.1:0-19043 GCA_006408675.1 Madoqua kirkii | reverse complement strand
GTTCTTCTGTGTATTCTTGCCACCTCTTCTTAACATTTTCTGCTTCTGTTAGCTCCATACCATTTCTGTCCTTTATTGAGCCCATTTTTGCATGAAAAGTTCCCTTGATATCTCTAATTTTCTTGAAGAGATCTCTAATCTTTCCCATTCTATTGTTTTCCTCTATTTCTTTGCACTGATCACTGAGGAAGACTGTCTTATCTCTCCTTGCTATTCTTTGGAACTTTGCATTCAAATGGGTATATCTTTCCTTTTCACCTTTGCTTTTTGCTTCTCTTCTTTTCACAGCTATTTGTAAGGCCTCCTAAGACAGCCATTTTGCCTTTTTGCATTCCTTTTTCTTCGGGATGGTCTTGATCTCTGTTTCCTGTACAATGTAACGAACCTCCATCCACAGTTCTGCAGGCACTCTATCAGATCTAGTCCCTTAAATCTATTTCTCACTTCCACTGTATTATGGTTCGAGGTGTGATTTAGGTCATACTTGAAAGGTCTAGTGGTTTTTGCTACTTTCTTTAATTTAAGTCTGAATTTGGCAATAAGGAGTTCATGATCTGAGCCACAGTTAGCTTCCAGTCTTGTTTTTGCTGACTGTATAGAGCTTCTCTATCTTTGGCTGCATAGAATATAATCAGTCTGATTTTGGTGTTGGCCATCTGGTGATGTCCACCTGTAGAGTCTTCTCTTGTGTTGTTGGAAGAGGGTGTTTGCTATGACCAGTGCATTCTCTTGGCAAAACTCTATTAGCCTTTGCCCTGCTTCATTCCTTACTCCAAGGCCAAATTTGCCTGTTACTCCAGGTGTTTCTTGACTTCCTACTTTTGAGTTCCAGTCCCCTATAATGAAAAGGACATCTTTTTTGGGTGTTAGTTATAAAAGGCTTTATAGGTCTTCATAGAACTGTTCAACTTCAGCTTCTTCAGTGTTACTGGTTGGGACATAGACTTGGATTACTGTGATATTGAATGGTTTGCCCTGGAAATGAACAGAGACCATACTGTCATTTTTGAGACTTTGGACTCTTTTGTTGACTATGATGGCTACTCCATTTCTTCTAAAGGATTCCTGCCCACATTAGTAGGTATAATGGTCATCTAAGTAAAAGTCACCCATTTCAGTCCATTTTAGTCCACTGATTCTTAGAATGTCAGTGTTCACTCTTGCCATCTCCTGTTTGACCACTTCCAATTTGCCTTGACTCATGGACCTATCTTTCCAGGTTCCTATGCAATATTGCTCTTTACAGCATCAGATCTTGCTTCTATCACCAGTCACATCCACAACTGGGTGCTGTTTTGGCTTTGGCTCCATCCCTTCATTCTTTCTGGAGTTGTTTCTCCACTGATCTCCAGTAGCGTATTTGGCACCTACCAACCGGGGGCAGGGGGTTCCTCCTTCAGTATCCTATCATTTTGCCTTTTCATACTGTTCATGGGGTTCTCAAGACAAGAATACTGAAGTGGTTTGTCATTCCTTTCTCCAGTGGACCACATTCTGTCAGACCTCTCCACCAAGACCCATCTGTCTTGGGTGGCCCCACAAGGCATAGCTTAGTTGCACTGAATTAGACAAGGCTGTGGTCCATGTGGTCCATATTATTACAATGATAAAAGATGCTTATCAGTTTTCACAATCAACAGCCTGACAAAAAAATGATAGTTACGACTATCAGGTTGTAACTTGTAACTATCAAGTTGATAGTTGTAACTAGTTTGTATTTATAGCTATCAAGTTAATGGGAACATGATTAACCTAACAATATAAAATAATTATGTACAGTTTGGGAGGTTAAGTAATGTGTTAAGTAGAAGGGCATACATGCACAGTCTATGTCTTTTGGTTGGTGCATTTAATCCATTTACATTTAAGGTAGTTATTGATATGTATGATTCTATTACCATTTTCCTAATTCTTTTGGGTTTATATTTTGTTAGTCTTTTTCTTCTCTTGTACTTCCTGCCTAGAGAAATTCCTTTAGCATTTGTTGGAAAGCTGGTTTGGTGATGCTGAAGTCTCTTAACTTTTTCTTGTCTGTGTAGCTTTTGATTTCTCTGCCAAATCCAAACAAGACTCTTGCTGGGTAGAGTATTCTTGGTTGTAGATTCTTCTTTTTCATCACTTTAAATACATTATGTCATTCACTTCTGGATGGTTGAGTTTCTGTTGAGGAATCAGCTGATAACCTTAAAGGAGTTCCCATGTATTTGTCATTTTCCCTTGTTGTCTTTAATATTTCACCTGTGTCTTTAATTTTGTCAGTTTGATTCCTGTCTGTCTCAGTGTGTTCCTCCTCAGGTTTATCCTGCCTGGGACTCTGTGCTTCCTGGACTTGGTTGACTATTTCCTTTCCCATGTTAGGGAAGTTTTCAGCTATTATCTCTTTAAATATTTTCTCAGGTCCTTTCTCTCTCTCTTCTCCTTCTGGGAAGCCTATAATGTGAATGTTGGTGCATTTAATGTTGTTTCAGTGGTCTCTTAAGCTGTTTTCCTTTTTTTTCATTCTTTTTTCTATATTCTGTTTTGCAGCAGTGATTTCTACCATTGTGTCTTCCAGGTAACTTATCCATTCTTCTGCTTTAGTTATTCTGTGATTGATTCCTTCTAGCGTATTGTTCATCTCTGTTTCTTTGCTCTTTAGTTCTTTTGGGTCTTTGCAAAGTGAAAATGAAAGTTTCTCAGTGAGTATGTGACTCTTTGCGACCCCATGGACTATACAGTCCATGGAATTCTCCAGGCCAGAATACTGGAGTGGGTAGCCTTTCACTTCTCCAGGGGATCTTCCAAATCCAGGGATTGAATCCAGGTCTCCCTCATTGCAGGCAGATTTTTTACCAGCTGAGCCACAAGGGAAGCCCAAGAATACTAGAGTGGATAGCAAATCCTTTCTCCAGCAGATCTTCCCGACCCAGGAATCAAACCAGAGTCTCCTGCATTGCAGGCGGATTATTTACCACCTGAGCCATTAGGGAAGCCCGTTTCTGGGTCTTTGGTAAACGTTTATTGCATCTTCTCCATTCTTTTCCAAGATCCTGGATCACCTTCCTGTCATTATTCTGAATTCTTTTTCTGGAAGGTTGCTTATCTCCACTTCATCTAGTTATTTTTCTTGGGTTTTATCTTACCCCTTCATAACCCTCTACCAACCCTCTACCTTTTTATTTGGATGACTTGCTGTGGTTGTGGTTTTCATTTTGGCTGCTGCAGGATTGCAGTTCTTGCTTCTTCTGTCTGCCCTCTGGTGGAGGACGCTAAGAGGCTTGTGTAAGCTTCCTGAGGGGAGAGACTGCAGTGGGAAAAACTGGGTCTTGCTCTGGCAGGCAGGGCTGTGCTCAGTAAAACTTAAAAATTTTACTCAGTAGAAGAGTAAAATCTGATTTTCTGCTAATGAGTGGGGCTGCACTCGCTCCCTTGTTAGTTGTTGGGCCTGAGGTAACCCAGCCCTGGAGTCTACGGGCTCTACAGTAGGGCTACTGGTGGCCTCCAAGAGGGTTCATGCCAAAGGACACCCCCTAGGACTGCTACTGCCAGTGCCCCCATCCCTGCAGCAGGCCACTGCTGGCCCACGCTGCCACAGGAGCCCCTTCAACACAGGCAGCTAGGCAGCTTCAGTCCCCTGTGGGGCCACTGCTCTTTCCCCCTGGGTCCTGGTGCACACGAGCTTGTGTTTGTGGCCCCCAAGAGCAGAGCCTCTGTTTCCTCCAGTCCTGTGGAAGTCCTGCAGTTAACCTGCCCTGGACTTCACAGTCAGATTCCCGGGGGGATTTCTAATCCCTTTGCTGGATCCCTAGGCTGGGAAGCTTGACATGGGGTTCAGAACCTTCACAACAGTGGGAGAACTTCTTTGGTATTACTGTTCTCCAGTTTGTGGGTCACCGACCCAGCAGGCATGGGATTTGATTTCATCGTGATTGTGCCCCTCCTACCATCTCCTTGTGGCTTTGCCTTTGCCTTTGGATGGGGGGGTATCTTTTTAGGCGGGTTCCAGGCTCCTCCTGTGATAGTTGTCCAACAGCTGGTTGCAATTCTGGTGCTCTCAGAAGAGGGAATGAGTACCTGTCCTTCCTCTCCACCATCTTGAACCAATCTCAAAACATGTTTTTTATACTTATTGACTTTTAAAATATCTGTATGAATGCACCTTATGTAGCACTGTAGATGTGTATGTGTGTGTGTGTATATATATATATACACACTTGTTAGAGGGACCAGAGTGTAGTTTTAGGACAATAACAAAAGCAATGCCAACTTTAAGAGTGTAAGGTCGGACCCGGGGGGCCATGATGGACGCCCCTCCTCTCACTCCCGCCGGCGAGAAGGTCCCCAGTGACAGCACACTTTGCGGGGGTTGGGGGGGCCCTAACGGAGGGAGGCTCCCGGATCCCGGGGACCAAGGACAGCACATTTCGCCACCAAAGCTGCCTGGCCCCAGCTGCATAGATAAACCTATCAGCCCGCACAGCCGTAAACCGGCAACCTATCCAAACCCCTTCCGCTAACCTGGCCATTCCCCCGCAGCGTGCATATATAAACAAACTTCTAGCGCCGTCTGGCGTGCGGACTTCCTGGACCTGCCTCCTTTGGCTCTGGGAACCCCGCCAGGGAGCGCTTCCCAGTAAAGCCTGTTAAAAACTCTTTTGGGGTCCTGGTCGTCTTTACCTAACAAAGAGAAAATCATTTAAATCTGCAAACAGTCCATATCTACTAAAAATTTTCTGACTTTTAAAGGTCAGAAGCCCAGAATCTGCATTTAATGATATTTTCTAAAGGGATTGTTATCGTTTTCTGTTGCTATAATTTTATCAGTATTTCTGCTTGCTAATCATTTTGTTCTGTTCATAGGACCAGGAACTCCATGTGTTCTCTCATTTTTCCCAGCATTTGAAGTGGTGTCTCTCAAACCACGTCCTTCATTGGACGGCCATGTTCCTCTTCAGGGATCCTGAAATTCCCTCATGTAATGGTTAGCACTCTGGATTCTGAATCCAGGAAACATGTTTTAACATGCCCTCCTGGCAATTCTGATGCACCAGGTTGGAGAACCGTCACTCTTTTTTGAAGGAAGAGAGAAGAGGTTGTTGTGAATTTGGTGACAGGTGGTTGAAGGAGTCCACCTCTGATGGCTCCAGCTTTCTCTGTGATGTAAAAGCAAGATCACCACATGAATATGAGGTGAGAGACAGAGAGGCACCTCCTAAGCTCCAGGTTCAGGGAGTTTAAAGTGGTCAGTGACCAGCCTAGTGCGACTGGGTCACTAGGCGATGCCTCGTAGGGGCCATGAGTAAGGAGTTGCGGCCGTTTCCTGGCTGGAGACTTCCTCCGTCTCCTGACTTGCAGAGTGAAAACTTGGAGAAAAGAGATCATGAGGCTTCCCCAGGGTTGAGATTTTTGCCTGAGAAGTATGAAGGATGAAAATACATAGCGCGAGGGAGTTCAGGATACTGGCAAGAGAGCTGATGAAACGAAGAACCACAGCGGTGAGGCTGCATAAGGCAGGGCTGATGGAAGAAGGCACGCTGCGTTGACCTGGAGGTCCCAGGAGACTGGAAAATGGTCATGAGAGGAGCAGAGATGGATGGGAGGAAGGATGGATGGGAGCTGAGTGATTCTGGAAGAGCTGCTTCAGATGGCAAGGGCCAGGGTGTGACTGTGTGAAGTGGTGGCTGAGCTGAAGTGGAGACGGTCCAGGTCATGAAGTCACCAACGTGCTGAGGAGCTAGGTGGGGAATGGGTCCTCTCCTCGGATGATGAGACGGAAAGAGGCAGTGTGCCAAGTGCCAGGGGCCCCCCGAGTGAGGCAGTGAGGCAGACAGTAGTCAAAAGGAAGGAAAATGGCAATTTAGCCCAACAGCTGGGCCTCAGAGGCAGTGAGTTATTCTATACTAGAAACTGTGGGTGAAGGATGAGGGTCTGGAGGCAGCCATTCGGGGGGAAGAAAGGACCCTCAAGTATGAGAAAACAAATATCTCTCATTTTAGAAGCCTGCAGAGGAGGTGGTACCCTCCAGGGAGAGTTCAATTTCGTGGAAGTCAGGAAGTAAGGGCGCACTCCAAGGAGAAGTGAGGGGCAGGAGGAGGCTCCCAGCTTATTAGAGCACATGTCAAGGGGGGCGGAGGTGGGTCGGAGCCAAGAAGCACAGAGTCTTGTGGAAACAGTAGAGTAGGTGGGTCAGGGAACGCACAGGCAGGCTGGGTATCATCTCATCAGTCTCTGGGAAACCGTGAGAAGTGGTAGTTCAGGATGTGGAGCAGACCTCCTAAATCAAATCCCAGCCTTGCCATGCAAGACTTTGGTCAAGGGCTCTGGACCCTCATTTTCACATCTGTAAAATGGGGATAACAATAGTTCTAACCTCACAGGGTTGCTGTGAGCCAACCTGTGATTCAATGACGTAGTGTGTTAAATACTGAGAACAGTGTCTGAACAGTTGCCTCAGATAACTGGTCGTGGCTCCCAAGCTTGGTGGAGCAGGCTCTTGGCTGTCCTGGCCCCTGCCCTGTGCTAGGTAGGATAGCGACCCTTGGATGGAAACAAGGAGTTCGATGAGCAGCTGCAAGTGCAAAAATGACTTAAAGACCAGACACCCAAGAGGATTCCGGTAGAAAAAATGGACTCTTTGGGGACACTGCCCACACAGGGTCTGGATGGAAGACTTGGTTCCTCAAGACCACAGAAGGTTTCACTGCTACATATCAGGCCAATTATGGCTTCTCTAAGGATATTGTGTCTAGCTCTACTGCAAATGGCACCCCACTCCAGTACTCTTGCCTGGAAAATCCCCTGGATGGAGGAGCCTGGTAGGCTGCAGTCCATGGGGTCGCTAAGAGTCAGACACAACTGAGCGACTTCACTTTCACTTTTCACTTTCATGCATTGGAGAAGGAAATGGCAACCTACTCCAGTGTTCTTGCCTGGAGAATCCCAGGAATGGGGGAGCCTGGTGGGCTGCCATCTATGGGGTCACACAGAGTCAGACACAACTGAAGTGACTTAGCAGCAGCAGTAGCAGCTACCACAAAAATACAAGACGTCCATGCTGGAGATGCAGAGGCACTTCCGCAAAAAAAAAAAAACACCTCAAACCCACTGATCCCCAAAAGAGGGGAGATAAAAGAAAGAATCAAGATGGTTTCATGTTGATAAAGATAGAAATACAAATGCATGATATATCTGACTTGCCTCCAGACATTATAATGTGTGAATTTACACAGCTGACATCCAAATTTTGCATTATTTTGAGAGATTCTCAGAAGAATTTAAGGTCAAGTTTGTTTTTTTTTTTTTAAACAAAGATAACCAAAGAAATCTTAAAGGAGACAGGTTATAATGTTATGTGAAGAAGGAATCTTTGGATCTTGCATTAAATCTCTTTGATGAAGATAAAACTAGAAGCTACAGGGAGGGACGGACTGTGAGCTTGGGGTTAGTAGATGCAAACTGGTATATATAGGATGTATAAACAGCAAGGTCCTACTGTATAGCACAGGGAACTACACTCAATATCCTGTGATAAACCATGATGGAAAAGAGTATGAAAAAGAATGTACATGTATGTGTGTAACTGAATCACTTTGCTGCAAGCAAGTGGTAAACCAGCTATACTATCTCAATAAAAATCGCAAAGTGGCAAAGCTCCAGCTGAAGGAGTGATACAGTGCTTCAAAAGAGAAGTACAAAATCTACAGTAGAAACTGTCTCTGCAACAGAAGCAATTGGACTGAAGACCTGAGAGGCGACGGGCCATCCGGAATGTACCAGGAGTGAGTTGTCAGCATCAAAAATACGTGTCACCCAGTGGATCTGGAGGCTGTTCCACTGGTGCTGAAGATCAGAGAACACCTCTGAATAGAGTATTCAAAGGTCGCACAAGGTAGAAAGCTCCTTTTCTTTAATAGGCACGCAGCTGGTATGGACTTCCTGTCCTTGAGGAATGCAGAGGAAGCTGGCTGTTGTATTCAAACCCCTGCTGGAAGGGGGTCAGACGGCCTTCAAAGCACTGCAGCAGGTGGGATTACAGACTATCAGGTTGAGGAGACCTCAGGAGAGAGGGGGAGTTGAGGGTGAAGGGAACTCTCCACAGACTATGTGTGTTTATGTGACTGAAAGTGGTTCATTCCCCTGTGTGTGGTGATATACCAAGCCAAGTGGAGTGGGAGGGGGCTGCACCATGGGGAAGAATGTTTTGTTACTATCCTATTATTGCTGGTGTGTGGTAACCATAAAAGTCTATTTTAGTATTATTTTAAAATTTTCTACAGACAACTGCCTTGGAAGAAATACTGAATTTCACTGTGAGGTTGGTGGAAATAAAATATACTCTTCCCCATCCTCATTCACAGATTCCTAGGGATGCTGGCTAAGAGCCTTGTCTTAGAGCCAGTAATGTCTTGGAGTGGAAAGGAAATCAGGTCAGGAGAGCATATTGCTTCCTGCCCAGCAGCCTTCTTACCCTTGGTCTCTAAATCCTGAAACTGTCATGGCTTCCTTCCCAAATCCTGCCTGTTCAGCTTTCCTCTGAAAGGTCCTTCAATAATTTCTTCTTACTTCTTAGAGTTAGGGCTTCCCTGATAGCTCAGTTGGTAAAGAATCTTCCTGCAATGCGGGAGACCTGGGTTTGATTCCTGTGTTGGGAAGATCCTTTGGAGAAGGGGACGGCTACCCATTCTGGTATTCTGGCCTGGAGAATTCCATGGACTGTATAGTCCATGGGGTCTCAAAGAATCAGACAGACTGAGCGACTTTCACTCATGCTTAGAGTTAATGAGATATTTCTCTCCTGACAGCTGCTTCTTCAGCTCCAGGACTCCTAGCCTGGAGTCATGGCACAAGAGAGAACTTGGGGTACAGAAGGTTCAAACCATTGAGTGGCTGTGTGTGTGCTGGGTTCATTACTTAGTCCAGCACAGAACACAGGAAGAACACTTCCAGGGGCAGGGGTGTGAATTCAGTGAGATGACACGTCTGCTCTGTGATTTCAGGGACCTTGGCTTATTGTTGGCTGAATCCACGGTAGCTGTCAGAGAACACAGGGAGCAAGATGAATGGATAAAGAAGATACGGTACCTATACTCAGCCATTAAAAGCAACAAAATTGGGTAATTCATAAAGATGTGGATGGACCTAGAGACTGTCATACAGAATGAAGTAAGTCAGAAAGAGAAAAACAAATAGTATGTATTAATGCAAAACTAAGATCATGGCATCTGGTCCCATCACTTCATGGGAAATAGATGGGGAAACAGTGGAAACAGTGTCAGACTTTATTTGGGGGGGGCTCCAAAATCACTGCAGATGGTGATTGCAGCCATGAAATTAAAAAACGCTTACTCTTTGGAAGGAAAGTTATGACCAACCTAGATAGCATATTCAAAAGAAGAGACGTTACTTTGCCAACAAAGGTCCGTCTAGTCAAGGCTACAGTTTTTCTAGTAGTCATGTATGGATGTGAGAGCTGGACTGTGAAGAAAGCTGAGCGCCGAAGAATTGATGCTTTTGAACTGTGGTGTTGGAGAAAATTCTTGAGAGTCCCTTGGACTGCAAGGAGATCCAACCAGTCCATCCTAAAGGATATCAGTCCTGGGTGTTCATTGGAAGGACTGATGCTAAAGCTGAAACTCCAATACTCTGGCCACCTCATGCGAAGAGTAGACTCATTGGAAAAGACTCTGATACTGGGAGGTATTGAGGGCAGGAGGAGAAGGGGATGACAGAGGATGAGATGGCTGGATGGCATCACCAACTTGATGGACATGAGTTTGAGTGAACTCCGGGAGCTGGTGATGGACAAGGAGGCCTGGCATGCTGTGATTCATGGGGTCACAAAGAGCTGGACACGACTGAGTAACTGAACTGAACTGAATGCATATATGTGGAATCTAGAAAAAATGGTGGAGAAGGCAATGACATCCCACTCCAGTACTGTTGCCTGGAAAATCCCATGGATGGAGGAGCCTGGTAGGCTGCAGTCCATGGGGTTTCGAAGAGTCAGACATGACTGAGCAACTTCACTTTCACTTTTCACTTTCATGCATTGAAGAAGGAAATGGCAACCCACCCCAGCATTCTTGCCTGGAGAATCCCAGGGACGGGGGAGCCTGGTGGGCTGCTGTCTATGGGGTCACACAGAGTCAGACACGACTAAAGCGACTTAGCAGCAGCAGTAGCAGCAGCAGTAGAAAAAATGGTACAGATGAACCTATTTGCAGGGCAGGAATAGAAACACAGACACAGAGAGTGGACATGTGGACACGGGGGCGAAGGGGAGGGTGGGATGAATTGGGAGACTGGGATTGACATATGTTCACTGCCATATGTAAAACAGCTAGCTAGTGGGGACCTGCCATATAGCGCAGGGAGCTTAGCTCAGTGCCCTGAGATGACCTGGCAGGGTGGGGTAGTGGGCAGGGAGGTCCAAGAGGGAGAGGATATATGTACACATACGGCTGATTCACTTCGTTGTATAGCAAAAGCCAACACAATATTATAAAGCAACTATTCCCCAGTTTTAAAAATACATATGCCTTGGTTTAATGAATACTGTTTCCAAAACTCCCTGCAAACTGAAATGCAACATAAATTGCGGTATCCATTTTCTCCAGGGTGGAGACAGCTGATTTCAAAGTTGTCTCAATCTTGCTTTCTCCTTCTTTCCTTGCATCTTTACCCTAAATCTGTGTTGGAACTCAGGGAATTTGCCTGCTTCCCCTCATGCCTGATTTCCTAAAGTCAGAAAAGCCACCCTTCTTAAATGCAAGGTGGGTGGGTCCATATTAATAGGCTGGGAAGAAAGGAAGAACTTCGTTTCTTGTCCTCAAAGGTACACGCCCACATTCAATAGCTCTGGAATTGATGTTGAGATGGCACTTCCGTTTTGTGCAGAGACAGAGCTGTTGAACACAGAGTGTTTCCCAGAGAGTCCAGTTCAAAAACACTCAGGGACTTCTCCAGTGGTTCAGTGGTTAAGAATCCACCTCCCAGTGCCGGGGACATGGGTTCTATCTCTGGTCTGGGAAGATTCCACCTGCCTGCTGCTGCTGCTAAGTTGCTTCAGTCGTGTCTGACTCTGTGCGATCCCATAGATGGCAGTCCACCAGGCTCCCCTGTCCCTGGGATTCTCCAGGCAAGAACACTGGAGTGGGGTGCCATTGCCTTCTCCGTCCACATGCCTAGGGGCATCTAAGTCCATGAGCCACAACCACTGACCCCCAGCCCTCCAGCTCTTGCTCAGCAACAAGGGAAGTCACTGCATCAAGAAGCCTGCTTAAAGCAACAGAGACCCAGTGCAGCCAAAAGTAAATCAGTGAACAACTCAGGACAAGCTGAGGACACAGAGGTGTAAAAATAGAAAGAAATGATATTTCTTTAAAGGACAGAGATCCCTTAATAGCACTGGGGGGCTGTTACAAGCCATAGGGATGTCTCCAATTCCTTCCTATAGACACTAGGTAAGGACAGGGACCAGAGTGCCAGATGCACATGTGAGTCTTACCGATGAGCAAAGGGAAGGAGGATATTGACACAGTCCTGTCCAAGATGGTGGTCCCTGGTGCTTCTGGGTCTGTGAGTCCAGTGGGTCCGTTATTAGCAAAAGAGAAAAAGTAAGTTAAGGAGTGGTGGCGCTAGCCAGAAGTCATGCGTTTCAGCCTGGAGATCACAAGGACCCACCTAAGCCACAGGGACTGCGTGTCTTTAGACTGAAAGAAAAGCCCCTCAGCTGCTTCAGCGTGGACGGCGCGCGGGGGAGGCCTGACTGCCTTCTAGAGCAGACGCGGCAGGCGGCCGAGCTCCAGTCCCCGATCGATGCTGCCCCCTGGAGGTCAACGTGGGAACCGCGGCTCCCTTTCCCGCTCTTGGTCTTCATGCCGTCCTGAGACCGTGGGTTGGCTTCAGAGGGCGGCTATAGATTCCAGGGTCGGTTCGACGTCTCCGGAAACTGTATGCTCCAATATAACCGTAATGCTTCCCGGTCCCAGTATGTAAGCCCCCTCAGTTTCCAGCAGTGCCCCTCGGGGAGGCCTGCAGAAAAACATGCTTCTCTGTCCAGCGTGTGCGTTTGGGTTTGGGGAGGCACAGCACAGGGGAAATTCAGAACTTTGAAAACCAAGGTAACAGCATGCATGCCTTCTCCCGCTGGCGCCTTAGCTGGCCTTCGACGAAGACACCGGTGTCGGCAATCTCCCTCGCGGGCTATCCAGAGACGCTCCCGCACCCCGACCCCCTTCTCTGGGAAACTGCTCTGTCAAAGCAACCTACGTCTCCCTAGTCCCAAAGCCTAGGCCCTCCTCGAGCTGGGGCAGGGTCCCCGTGGAGTGGTGGGGGCGAGGAACAGGAAAGGAAGGTGGGGGACATAAGGTTCCCAGGCCGCGGGCGCCCAGGAGCCAGCTCGCGGTGCCCCGTCGGAACGCCACGGTCCAGCGCGGGGCGGGCCTCAGGGAGTCAGGGCGGGCAAAGCCGCGAGGATGCCGAGGAGGCGAGGGTGGCGGGGACGCGGGGTGCGGTAATTAAGGCCTCTTCCCTGCACCCCCGCCTTCCCCCTGGGCTCCTCAGACCATCCGAGGCCGAAGCTCCGAGGTGCGGGTCCTGAGGCTGGTCTGCGCGCCGCTCTCAGAGCCGGGGCGGCACCCCGAAAAGGCGCGAGCGGGAGCGGCGGCTGGCGCAGCCGCTCTCAGGCCCTAATACCGCGAAGCGCGGGCCTCGCAGCAGACGGGGCGCCGCTTTGCCCCCATATTCTCCCCGCCTACGCATGTGGGCTGTGCTAGCATCCAGAGGGCAAGCGGCCACTAGGGGGAATGAGTAGGTCGGGGGTGGGGGGACGTCCCCGAGTTACCGTGTCCCCCTGACGGCACTGGCCCTCCCTCTCCGCATTTACAAGCACCCCCATGTCTCCTCGGTCTAGAGTCTGAGTTCCAACGGGACCGGAAGGCAACAGCAGCAGGAAGGGGCCGAGACACAGGAAGGGATGACATGGCCACGCTGCAGACCTGGCCTGCTCACGGCCCAGCGCGATGGGAACTGCAGCCCCCCAGCAAGGGCTGTAACGGTCACACCGGAGAAGTTGGAGAGCTGACCCTCAAGGAGAGAAGGCAATCCCAGCGTCAACTTGAAGAGGCAAGGAGAGCCGGTGTCTGCCTTAGGGGAGCCGAGGCCGCCGGCATCTGCCGTTTCCACCAGGGTCACTTCCTCCGCCAGGCTGGTTACTCCTGAAACAGTTCCCGCCCTAAAACCAATGCAGCCACTTTGGCCTGAAGGAGCTGCAGGTTAGAGGTAACTGCGTGCCCCGAGTTTCTGGACACCCACCAGAAAGGGATGCAGGCCCAGGAGGCAGACAGCAAAGGTGATCCTGGGGCAGAGACGGGGCTACCTGAAGGCCCCAGGAGAAGGAGAAAAGAAATGGGAAAAGAGTGTTGTATATATTATTTATTGTTTTCTGCAGACTGACCTTGATGTAACTCTGAAGCCAGGAGGCGACTGATTAGTGTTCAAGCTGCTCAGATTTTAGGTCAAAAAGCTACAGAAAATAAATCACTGAGTGGAAGGAAAAAAAAAGCCAGCCATTATGAGACAGTCTTCCCTTGCCAAGCCAATTCCAAGAGTCGAGGCTTCACACCTCATGCCATGCTAACAAGAGCTGAGTGAACCAGAAGGTTTTACTGGGAGAAGAAAAAGGCCTTGGGGGTGGGGCAGTGGGAGTAAAGAGAGGAATGACAACACTGGAAAGATAACCAAGGTTAGTTTGGAAGCCCAAGAGGAAGTGGTCCTGGGACACTTGAAGACACGAGAGATGCCCAAAGCCAAGGGATCCGGCTTATCCTGAAGAAGCATGGTCCCAGGAATGAAGGCAGAGTGAGGCCCGTGAGAGCCTAGGAGGCAAGGGGCCCCTGGCAGGGAGCCCCGGGTGAAAAGGGGGATGGGATGGGCTCAGAAGTCCGTGGAGAGGGCTGGCGGCCCCCAGGGCCTGGCACATCAGAAGTTGGGCTTGTGCTTCTTGAGTTCCACCATGAGGTGGTGGATGTTGATGAGCTCGGCCCGGGCAGGGAGGGCTCGAAGCTGCGGCTGAGACAGCACCCGGTGGAAGCGATGGTAGAGCTGGATCAGCTGGGTCAGAGCTCCCTGCTCAGACAAAGTCACGGAGGGATAAGATACAGGGTGATGGGCTAAGGATGATGATAGCCGTCACCTTAGGGCTCGGCCAGAACTTTGGGCACAGCTGGTAGTTGAAGATCAAGGGTCACTTGTATGATTCCGAGCCCCGAGAAAAGAGGAGGGAAAACCAGTGATGGGGCGGGGTGCGAGTGGGGACTGGGAGTCGAAGGTTACCTGGATGATGCTGGTTCCATTTCTGAAGTTGGTGAAGCTCCGCATCACATCCTGACTCAGAGACTCCACCGATGATTTCCAGGAACTGCCGAAGCCACGGATCAGCTGAGTAACCGGGCTGAGAGGAGGAGGAAAAAGATCACGGCTAAGTGATGTCTGATCCCACTAGGTCCTCCCCAAGGTACAGCCATCCTCACCCTGCAACCCCTCTTTTCTGGTGTTTGCCCTCCCCATGTAACCTCCATCCCTGAATTTTTCTTTTCCATTCACCTTTCCCCTCACCCCACCACATCCACCCCATCCTCAGACCTTCTTCCCCTCGAAGTCGTTCGGCTTGTCCCCGCTCAATCAAAGCTTCAGCTTCCTTTACAAATGCCACCAGGCCCCCAAAGGGGGGAGACAGCAACTCTTCAATGAATTCCTGTAGGAACACACACATACACAGAGTTGAGTTTCCTGGGGTGGGCAGATTTTTCCCAGTTCTGGCATCATGACCAACTCAGTCCTTACAACACTCCCATAACAGCAGTAAACCTCTAGAAAAGTCTTATACTCTAAGACACTGTTGGTCTCACAAGAGTTAGGGGAAATCTCCTCCCTTCTCAAAATAAATAAATAAATCACAAAACCTTTCTTTAGTTAAATTTAAAAAAATTGAGCTGGGAGCAGAGGGCCAGAACCAGAGAAGTGGGCCCTGAGCGCCTGGGAGAGGCAGGGCTACAGAAAAGCAAATGGTCACGGCAGCTCTGCTATCAGGAAGCTGAGCTGATGCAGGCCTTGAGTGGAGATGCTGAGCTTGGTCTCATGAGAGCCTCTCAGAGGTTCCAGTTGTAGACCCAGGTGGATGGCATCTTTCAGCTATTACAAAAGCAGGGGCAAGTCTTCTCTGAAATCTCCCTGATCCCCATTTAGGCCCCGATGACTGCCCCTGACTGAGACCAAGAAAAGAGCCCAAAGATACCCAGTCACAGAAGCAAGCACGCTATGATGAGTCAGAACAGACAGTAAGCAGTGGACTTAGACCTCTGAAGATGGCCAGTGTTAAAACCGTCACATATAGAGCAGCTGTACATTCCGTATGAAATGTTCAAAGAAGTTAAAGACACAGACACAAACGTGACCTATTACCAAGATCAAAACAGACTTGAAATAAAATGGGATTTTAAAGAAATGATTTATAAAAAAACATAAAATTTTTTTTTTAATGTCAAGCTGGCTAAACAGCAGATTGGATGTACCTGAAAAAATGACTGAGCAAACTGGAATTTATAATTGAAGAAATGACTCAAAATGCAGCACAGATAAGGAGATGGAAATTTTTGAGACATTGAGAGATTTAGAAATCTAATGGTCTGGGTGGTGATCACTGATGGCCAGTGGCAAAAACAAAGCCAAGAAGACATTAAGTGCCACAAGAGAAGTACACACCACTACCTCTCAAACAGCCTTGTAAAAAAAAATCTAACTGGAATCTGATCAAGCGTTTCCATTGAATCATACATTTATGGGAAAAGAGGAACAGCTTAGGCATGCTATGCAAGGCAGTCAGCAAAATCCAGACTGTATGTCATTCTACATGACAAATGACTCAATTTCTTCCACAAACAAATTGCGTGGAGGAGATAGAAGGGAAATCTATAGATTAAAAAGAGACATATGGGGACTTCCCTGGTGGTCTAGTGGTTAAGACTCCACAGTCCTAAGGCAGGGGGCCCAGGTTTGATCCCTGGTCAGGGAACTAGATCCCACATGCCCCAACTAAGACCCGGCACAGCCAAATAAACAAGAGAGAGAGAAGCATGTATGGACTGTATATGGATCCTGACTTGAACCACTGTTTATAAGTGGGGATACCCGAATACTAGCTACTTTGATTCTTTTTCCAGGCCACCTCAAGTGAAAGCCCTAAGTCCTATCTTTTTTTAAAAGTGTTATAAAGTACTGTGGTTTAAAAAACATATCCTGACACAGATGAAGTGATAGTGATGTACAGAATTTAATTCAAAATCACTGAGGGTTGGGGGATGGATGGGAGGATGAAAAATGGGTTTTGATACATATCAAAGAATTGTCCTGTCATTGGCTGAAGATCTGTGACGGCGCCTGGGGGCTCACCATGCTATCCTCTACATAGCACAGACATTTGAAATTTCCCAAACACAAAGTTAAAATGAAAAGGCTAACAAATAAAAAACAGTGCAAGGGAGGGACTTTCCTGGTGGCCTTGTGGTTAGGAATCCACCTTGCAATTCAGGGGACACAGGCCCGAGCCCTGGTCGGGGAACTAAGATCCCACATGCTGTGGAGGAAGCAGCAACTGAGCCCTCTCACTCCAAAGCCCATGTGCCACAATGAGAGTCTGTGCGCAGCAACAGAAGATCCTGGGCGAAGCAACTAAGAACTGATGCAGCAAAAAATTAATTTTTTAAAAAATGGAAGGGTGGAATTAAAGTAGAAAAAAAAAAAAAAGAAGAGGAAAGAAAAGAAAAACCCAACTCAAATAGCAAGATCTGGTAGGGTAAAAGCAGAACTTTTATTTCACTTAAAAATAAACTACTTATATTTAAAAATAAAATCTTTTGTGGAATCTAAAATTGGCACAAATGAATCTGTCTACAAAACAGGAACAGACTCACAGACATAGAGTACAGACTTTTGCTTGCCGAGGGGAAGGGAGCTGGAGGAGGGATGGATTAGGAGTTTGGGGTTAGGAGACGCAAATAGGATGGAAGGTCCTACCACAGAACACAGGGGGTTCCAGCCAATACCCTGGGACAAACCATAGTAGAGAGGAATATTAAAAAGAATGTACACATGTGTAAAACTGAGTCACTTTGCTGTACAGCAGAAATTAACACAACACTGGAAATCAACTATATATTAATAATGTGCTCAGTTGCTTAGTCGTGGCTGACTCTTTGAGATTCTGTGGACTGCAACCTGCCGTGGAATTTTCCAGGCAAGGATACTGGAGTGGGTTGCCATTTCCTTCTCCAGATATATCAATAATAAAAATAAAATCTTTTCCATTCTTCCCACAAAACATCCACTTATATCCACTGGAGGCTGTGAGATAACTAACACAAGATGAGGAAGACATTCCCAAGAACACATCTTTCCATAATTAAGGAATCTTTATTTGTGATGTGATTTGGGAGAGATCAAGTAACAAATTCAACCTATTATAGTTGCCTAAATGCAATAAACTCACAACACTCTTAAACAGTGGGGCAAAGGAGGTGGATGCGAGCTAAATTCAACTAATAGAGATGATCTGTCCTAACACAGTCTTCACGAATCACATGTAACAACTGATCACTTGAAACAAGGCTAGTTGAAACGGAAATGTGCTGTGAACATACACACTAGGCTTCACATAGGAAAACTTTTTGGTGAATTATTACTCATTTATTTGTGGATAAATAATGTTGAAATGATAGTATCTTGGACACAGTGTTTTCAGTAAAACATTAAATTTGTTTCACCTGTTTCTTTTTTGTCTGTAAAATTTAGACACTGGAAAATTTGAGGCATGTACTTTATTTCTATGGGACAGCAGTGGTCTAGACTTGGATGGACTTTCTTTAAGCTCTCTATAAAGCCAAAGAGAGTGGGTGTTTATTTGTTTGTTTTGACCTTGCAGCCCAGCTTGTGGGATCTGTTTCCCCACCAGGGACCGAACCTGTGGCCTCTGCAGTGGAAGCCCTAACTTCTGGACTGCCAAGAGAGAGTGTTCTGACTGCAGAGGAGGGGCCAGAGGAGACAGCACGCTGGGCTTCGGCTCACAGTCTCGCCCACCCGAAGGCACAGGGACCGTCCCCACCCTGGCAGATCCCACAGGGCCAGCAGAGTCCTCGCTGAGCACATCTCTGGGGTCAGAGGGTCTAGAGAATCACGATTCTGGAGGCGGAGCTGACATTCCCTCTGGTCACCTAACTGCAGCTGAGGACAACAGGTTCCTTTCTCATAGAACTAAAAGTTTACTTTAAGAAACAGAGAAAACAGAACAGGAAAGTTTAACCCATACTGACCAGATTCCAGGAAAGAAAGATAGGAGGGAAGCAATGTTTAAAAAAATACTGGCTGTGGGAGAAGGGGAAAGACAGGGATAGGGGACGAAGAGGTACAAATTATTATGTACAAAATAAATGAGCTACAAGGAGATATGATACAGCACAGGGAATACAGACAATAGTTCACATTTAAAAGGCATATAGGGACTTCCCTGGCTATCCAGTGGTTAGGGCTCTGCGCTTTCACTGCAGAGGACGTGTGTTCAATCCCTGGTGAGGAAACTAAGCTCTCACAAGCCGTGTGGTTCAGCCAAGAGAAAAGCAAAATAAATAACATAAAGGCACTTAAAAAACAAAAGTAGGACAGAAATAAATGCTAGTCAGTAATTAGCAGGGTAAGCAGAAGGCGAGGGGTGACTGAAGCATTAAAACATTTAAAATGTTTAAAAGTCCATGTATTACTTGAGACAGGGGTTAAATATTAAGTTTAAATGTTAAGTTAAATATATGAGGTAAAATTTAAAGGACAAATTCCAAAAGAATGGAGCACCAAATCCAAACAATTAGAGATGGGAAAAAAGTTGTAAGAAAAACAAAGGCAAGAAGGAAAAAAAAACACAAGACAAAGAGAAAACTAAAGATGGATGAAAAAAGTAGAAATGTCACATTAATCACAATAACATAAGTGAAAACAAAAACAAATTAAAGAGCAAAGAT
>SJYC01013749.1:0-33710 GCA_006408675.1 Madoqua kirkii | reverse complement strand
TTTATCTATTTTATATTTTTTAAAATTAAATACATGATTACCTCAACAACTGCAGAAAAAGCACACATCCCTGATTAAAAATTCAATACGCATTCATGATTTAAAAACAATAGTAACTCCTGGAATGCTAGGGATTGAAAGAGATTTTCTTTACCTGATAAAGGATATCTATTAAACAAAAACCTACAATAACAGTACTCTTAAAGGGGAAATGATGAAAGCATTTGTTTTAAAGTTAGGAAGGGACTTCCGTGGTGGTCCACGTGGTGCATTAAGAGACTAAAGACAGAGGAATGAAATAGGAAGACCTGAAACTGTCACAATTCAGAGGTGACAAATGCCTACATAGCAACATACATCTCCAGAAGTATTATTAGAAATAATTTAGGAAGTGGCTGGCTATATAATGCATATACAAAAGTCAATAGCACTTCATATACCAGTTGAAACAAGTAAATTTCCCTTTGAAAAGATAGCATTTAACAGTTTATTTAAAGGACAAATTCTAAAAGAATAAAGTCCAAACAATTAGGAAAAAAGAATGAGGTCATTATTTCTAGTAATTTCAAGTATTATTCTTAGTAACTACTCCTAAATAAACGGTAGATCCCTAGTTCTGGAAGACCCCATGTATCTCGGGGCGACTAAGCCGGAGAACCGTAACGGCTGAGCACACTCGCCCTGGAGCCCGTGCTCTGCAATGAGAGAGAAGCCCTGTTTGCCACAACTAGGAAAAGCCTGAGCACAGCAAGGAAGACCAACACAGCCAAAAATTAATGTAAGTAACGAAACTAACTGACTAAAAAGAATGAGCTACAGCCTCATGTCATAACAGGACAATACTAGAAAAATTATGTGTGAAATAATCCTGTGATCCTGTTACTACGGCATCCAAAACCAAAACGGATCAGTTAGTGTTTTGGCATACAGTTTTTTTTTTCTTTCCTTTTTGGTTGTGTGCTGCACACCATGCAGGATCTTAGTTTCCCATATCCCCCACAGTAGAAGCCAAGAGTCTCAGCTACGGGACTGCCAGGGAATTCCCTATAGCCAGGGCATGATAAACACATTTAGGTCAACAAGCGCCTCTCTGTGAGGGACAGAGTGGGGCTGAGGAAGAACTCAGACTTTATGTTAGTTATTGCCAAGGTGTGTGGTAGCTTTGTGGATGTCTCTATCATTAAAAAAAAATAAAACAGACAAATAATGACAGCATGTTGTGAATTAAGAGTTGTATCACAATTCCAATTCTCTGTACCTGGAGTCCACTGCCACTGCAAGAACGTGGGCGAGAGCACTCACACACACACACACACACACACACACACACACACACACACACACACAAACTGAACTAAACAGCACACACGTGACTTCCCTGGTGGTCCAGTGGTTAAGAATCTGCCTTTCAATGCAAAGGACGTGGGCTCAACCCCTGGCTGGGGAACTAAGGCTCTACATGCGATGGGGCAACTAAGCCCTCGAGCCACAAGTACTGAGCCCTGTGCTCTAGGGCCCATGTGCGGCAGCAAGAGAAACCGGAGCGCCGTGACAGAGAGCCAGCGCAGCCAAAGTCACCAGCAACACACAGCACAGGACTGTGCTCCCTCGCCCCACACCCCTACCTGTGTCCGCGCATTGAGCAGCTGCTGGAAACTTTCAACCTCTTTGCTGTCATCTGCCGCCCGCTCCTGAGGAAGACAGAGGGGAATCTCAAGTTTGGGGAGAAGCTGCCCTTTATGTCAGCAAATCCCCGTCCTTCCATATTCACCGTACAGAGCCGGACACCACGTCAGACTCCGAGAAAAAAAGGCTTGACAAGGCCAACATGATTTCTGCACTCATGGAGGAAAGGGGGCAGAGCGGGAACCCGGGGTCTCGGGGGAGGGGCCTCTGGTACCATCAGCACACCCAGCATCATGTCGTAGTTGTTGATCAGAAACACAAGCTGCTCCTTCCTCGAGGAGAACTCAGCTGCCACCCGGAGGACAAAATTCTCCACCTCCACCTGAAAAAAGACCAAAAGGAGGGGGTGACAGGGGCAGGCAAGGCTCCCCCAACTTCAGGCCCGGGGGCAGGGCATTCCTCCTGCGCCCCCACACCTGGAGCTGGCCCAGCAGCTGCATGGTCCGCTCGTTGGGAATTGTCTGATTGATGCTGACGAGAGCCGAGGAGAATTCTGCGTATCGGCGTGTGATCTGGGAGTAAGAAGGTGGGATGAAAACTCACTCCAACCCCCCAGCTTAACCCACAAACCCTCCGACTCCCTCGAAGCTAGCCAACCAGCCTCTGGGTGATCCCCACCTCCAGGCCCTCCTGCCACAGTGCCCAGCCCACACTCCCAGGGCGCCCCCACACAGCATGGCTACCTGTCCAGCCACGCCCAGAGACACGGCCCCAAGGCCGAGTGATCTTTCAGCAGCCCCTGCCACCCCTGCCCGTGCTCACATAGTGAGGCCGAGTGTCCAGCCCTCCGAGGCGCTGAGGGTCAGTGCTGCGGACACTCTGGACGTTCATCTCCAGGATCAGTTCAAACCGTGGCCACAGCAAGGCAAGCACCTGTTCCCAGTACCTGTGGGCTTGATCAGAGTCAGAGATCTGGCAAGGAGTGTCACAGGTGGGGTGGGAGAGGCTGAAATCTAATCGAGGGGTGACCACTAGTGGGGGCAGGATTGGGTGTGAGAGGTGAGTCCTGAAGCAGCAATAGTGCCTCCAGGCAGACAAATGGGACCAGGGTCAACAGTTCACATCGGGGGAGCCCACAGGTCCGGGCAGGCTTGTGCAAGACCAAGACTTCAAGACCAGTGGGGCATCAAGGACCAGAACTCAGCGACCTGTCCAGGGCAGGAACGTCCCTCTTGGCTGTGATGTTGCGGAACCGGAGGACAATGTGGATGCAGAGGAAAACAGCAATGGCATCATAACAGTCACGAGGTAAGACTCCAGGTGTTTCTGTGGTTGAGGATTTAGAAACAGGCAGAGGACTGAAGTGTCTCTTCCTTTGTCATTCCCAGTGACCATGGACAGATGCAGTGCTCTTTGGGGACATGACACTTGGGGGTACAGGGAGAGATCTAAATGGAAAATGCTCCTCCTTTCCTGTCCACCAGCCACTCACGTGGTCCTGTGGCCTTGCTCACCTAATCTATGATCACAATCCCATCACAGCAGAATTCAGGGCCAGGAACCAAGGTCTAGGAGCCTGTAAGTGTTCGGGTGCTATCACCTGGGTGTGAATCAGGAGGGGGCCCTCAAGGACCTCCAAGCTTTGATGGTTTTGTGGGGAGTCACACAGTGAGAATGAAGCTCATACATTCTAAAACGAGGGGATCCTGCCTTCAGTGCCCCAGGGCCGTGACCTCACTGCAGTGCTGAAGAGGACTGGGGACAGGGTCGAGGAGCCCAGGAGCCAGGGAGCTCACCTGGGTCATACTGAGAGTGCGGCCCATGACAGCGTGGAACAGGTCGTGGGCAGCCGAGCCAGACACCATGAAGAACTCACAGATGAAGAGGTATTCACGGCAGGAATTGTCGAGGAGGGCGTAGTGCTGGCTGCGGAACAGGGCCTCGAAAGGATACTAGGATGGGAGAGGCAGGAAGAGACACAGACAAGTGGACCCCAGTCCTGGCTCTCCATGGACATGGCTGGAACATCAGCTCAACTGGGTACCGGTGGCTCAGAAGACCCTCCCCATCTAACCTTCGTTCAAGCTGCAAAAGGGCTTCCTGAATAGGTACTGAAGGGCAGGGGCGGGGTGGGGAGGAGGGATACATGTAAAGAGCCCACCCCCGCCTGCTGTTGCTGCTCCCGCATTTACCGCCACACCTGCCTAATGACCTATCACCCTCTGCAACACCCTGAGTCAACGGTCCAACCCTCCTCTCACTGCAGAGTGCAAGGGCAACTGGAGATGGGGACTCCCCCAGGGCCTGCAGCCGGGAAGCTCTGCCCTGAGCTCTGTGCTCAAAGCCCCACCCCGAGGCTGAGGCTGGCTCTCCCTCCTACCCTCTGTTCCCCCCGCTGGGCAGTGTGGGGCACGAGGATGGGGGCTTCCAGTTCAGCAGGAGAGATGACAGAGCCCCGGGTCCCCAGAGTGAGATGGTGTTCCTGCTGCGGAGGGATGGCTTTGAGAAGAATCGTGAAAGGCCAGAGTCAAGGGAAACAGATCACAACTGTGATGGAAGATCAAAGACCCAGGACCTCCAGAGGGCCCCAGCAGCCAGACACAGCCTTGGTTGGGGTCCCTCCTCCCAAGTCTTGGGGCCCCACTTCACCTGACATCTCTGAATGGGCTCCAGGGAGCCTCTACGCTCCCTGACATCATATGCAAAACTCAGTGTAAGGATGATCTGTGCCTTTTTCTGGGGAGGGAAGCTCCCGCCTTGATCTCATTTGCAAAGTTTTGGTCCCACAGAAAAAGTTAAGCAGCAGGGCCTTGGAGGCTGGAGCCAGAAGCCCTTCCCTCTCCAGGCCCAGCATGAGCACCCCTCAGCTCCAGGATATCTTTCTTGGCTGTATCTTCCACGCCCATTAGGTCATCCTTCTCAGCAACTTCCTCATACTAGAGAAGAGAGGATAGAGAACTGGAACATTGCTTCCCAATGTACAACATAAAAAAAAAAAACGTCTATTTATACAGTCCCTCCTCCCAGCTCAGGCGCCCAGAGCACCTCTCCTTCCACGGGCTTACCTGCACCTTCATGAGCCGCCCCAGGTAGGAACGGTAGTAAGACAGGTATATCTTGCTCAGTGTCTCCACATACTCGTCCCTGATTTCCTTTGCAGTGGCGCGTTCGTTGCCCAGCAGGAACTGATAGAAGAACCTGGAGGAGCCAGGAACCAGTCAATCTCCCAGCCAGCCAGCCCTCTAGGGACACCCGCCCTTTCTCTGGGTGGTGACCTGTATTTCAGCAGGGCTGTCTGTGGGATCTGATAGTTGGTCATTGGCTTTCTGAAGGAATAAATCTTCTGAAGGATGAACTCTCGGATCTTCGTCACGGCCTAGATGTGGAGGACCAAACACAGGACATGAAGCTGTAGCCTTCTCACTGCCTGGGAAGCACTGAGGGAAGGAACGAATGTTGATATTGGACGAGCAAGAGTAGAGAACACCTCTTTATATCTGTTAAGACTTTCAGAGGAACCCAGAGATGTGAGGATGAGCCCTGCCACATAAAGGCAAGAAGTTCTTGGGGGTGGGCTACAGTGAGCTTTGCCAGGGCAATCCAGGGTAGAGATCTAAGGCAGGCTGGTTCCAGTGGTTTCTAGGGCGTCCACCCCCACTTCCCACCTTGACTCGGAGGCGGTCGAGCACACCCCGGACATCTGCACAGGCCGCTGTGCCTCTAGCCTCCTGTTCTCGGACTGCAGCTGCCTTAGCATCCAGCTCCTGTAGCTGCTCCAAGAACCGGGGCTCTGTGACTGGTGCCTCCAAAATTGCCCTGGGGAGCAGGAAGGGGTGGGACGGGTGAGGAGGGAGACCCAGACACCTCAAGACTCTAAACCATACCCCTGGCATCCACCTTCTGTCTCCTCTCCCTTTGTACACTGTATCATAGGGTCAGAACATGTGCACAAAGTTTTCTGTTCCTGGACACACATACTTCCATCACCCACATCAACCTTAAACCCCTTCTCGATGCCCAACCCCAGATGACTCCTATTCCTTAAAGCCTGAGTCAGGGTAAAAAAGAGCTGTCAAATACTCATCATTTTCTGGAAAGTGTGTGATAACCTGAAGCCAGGAGACCAACGTGGTTAAGTAGGGTAGCTCACGCCAGCCCATCTACTTTCTATGACGCTGTTGTCCTTTGTTATTCAATCACTCAGTCGTGTCCAACTCTTTGTAGCCCCATGGACTGCACCACGCCAGGCCTCCCTGTCCCTTACTATCTCCTGGAGTTTGCCCAAGTTCATATCCACTGAATCTGTGATACCATCCAACCATCTCATCCTCTCTCTTCTGCCTTCAATCTCTCTCAGCAGCAGGATCTTTTCCAATGAGTTAGCTATGACATTAGGACCTTTCAAACTAGTGACTCACGTGACCAGAGCAGAGGGCACCACGAGACCATCAACAAGCTCCCCGAGTTTTCCCCGGACAGCCTGGCGGTTCCGCAGTCGAATGTTCATGGCTCCAGACTGTTCCTGCAGTGTCCGGATCTCAGAGCTGATGGAGCTGAGGTCACTCTGAAAAGCTCCCAACATCTGCTCCATGCGCTGGGAAAAGGCACAAGTGCTGCTGAATAGCCATAGGATTGGTAGGGGACAAGTTTCTAGGCAAAGTCTCTAGAATCTGTCCAACTATGAGAGTAGTGGGTGATAAGGAAAGAGGTACAACAAAGGCAAATAACAACGTTAGTCATGGCAGCAACAACTAAAATGGCTGCTGAGATCATCCTGAAAGTGACTCTAACTGTCCCTGCCTGAGAAAGATGGCTTAAAGAATCATCCTAAAGATCATGATCTGCGCTCGGGGATATGAGGGGTCCCAGAGCATGGTTACTAACCTCAAGGACAGCATCGCAGGCTGTGATCTGATTGTGCAGAGACGCTATGTTCTCACTCTCTTGGATATCTGACTCACAACAAGTCAAGGGGCCTCACTGTGGACATGGAGATTCTCAGACCTCCGCAGGACCTCTCCATTTCTCCCTGAGGTGACAGAAACCTCAGAGAGAAGATGGCGGCCCCAGCTGGGCTGTCAGCACCATACCCCCACAAAATGCCTGTTTTAATAACAGCACCCCTCTCCTCTGCTGGAGGATACAATCCCGAATGGATTTCTGCTCAATCTGCTGTAGCTCCAGCTCAACCTGCTTTGAATAGTGACGAAGATCCACACCCTGGGAGAACAGAAACGTGAGAGGGTCAGGAGGAAGTCAGTGAAGGGACACTGGAACAGAGTCATTGAAGGACTAGAGAAAAAGACTAAGGTGATAGTAGGAGCACAAAAGACTTTCTTCTTTCCTTTAAGGGGAGGGTTCGGGGAGGGGCAGATGAGTATAGTGGAAAGCCTCACCGTTTTAAGAGCTTCCTTTACTAACTCATCCTCCAGATTCGCCTGAATGTGAACTGCAAATAGAAGTTCATCATAAGGGTTCGCTAATTCTATAGCTCTGTCTCCACACTGAACATGTGAATACCAGTCCCTGTCTTAGTACTTACAGAGCCCAGCCTCTCAGGTTACAGGACTGAATACCCCTCACCCCTTGCCATCACTTACCATCCACTTCATCCAGGATGAATTCATCAGAGGTGATGTCCAACTCTCCAATCTGCAATGGCTCCCTAAGACCTGGACCACTCCCCTGGGGAGGAACAGGTTAATGGGAAAGAGATAAGTAGAACAAAATATAATGGAATAGTCACCAATCCTTCAAGCGGAGAAGAGGGACTTTCACTGGGGAATCACAGGTAAATTCTGAGTTCACTAAATGTCAAAAGTTTCATATTGGCTCAATCTAATTGGGGCTGATGGATAGGAACGCGACAAGGAGACAGGCAAACCACGAAGGGTGAAGGTAACCAAATGAGAAATATTAGGAGATGCAGAGGGCAGAGCAGAACTTGCAGGTGATTTCAGGATCTCTAGACTGCTGCTACCTTAAATGTTCTATCACTATCCCTCTGGGGCGCCCCAACCTCTTTAAAACTACCAGCTAATACGTAGTGTTTACCTACCTGCCAGGTGCCATCTTACATATATTCATTCACCCAATTCTAACCCACAACATATACTGTAGATATTAGTGTTTTAACCTTATAGGTGTGGAAATAAGGGCATGGAGAGGCAAGTTAAACTTGCCCGAAGACACACAGAGTATACGTGGCAGAGCTTGAGTAAAGCCCAAGCAATCTGGTTCCAGAAGCCATGGTCCTAGACTTTTAGGCTGCTTCTTTATTCTTCCCAAACATCTGGAAGTTAACTGAAATTGTGGCCCCAGAGCCAGAGTCTCGGCCATGCTCAGGTTCAGGTCGGATCCCACGGAGGATAGAGAGCCAAGCCGGGTACCATTAGCAGCAGCTGCGAGTGCCCACCCTTGTGCCCACACCCAGCCCAGGCCTTCCTGACGTGAGGCGACTGGACAAGACTCTAAAGGAGAAACAGCCCTGCTTCTCACCAGCGGGCCCTCCTCCTCCTCCATATCTGAGGCCCCGGCCCGCAACACCAGCTCGCGAGCAGCTGCCGCCATGGTCGCAGCGGCGGCCATTCCGCGCAGCGTCACTTCCGGCAGCTGTCAGGCGAATCTGTCCCCCGGAATGGAACTACAAGTCCTGGAGTGTCTTGCACGGCGCGAAATCGCTCTCAGATATTTGTTTGCCTCCAGTCTTCCTCTTTCGGCTGTAACCGCTTAACCCAAGTGAAAATGACAAGTGGAATTCTTAACCACAATCTCAATCCGGAACCTTTGTTGCTCGCACACACAAGACCTTTACGAACAGTAAAGAAAACCCGGAACGGAAGTCATGCCGCCCGATTCAGAGTCTTGCATAGTTTCCGGAAGCTCCTTGCTCGGATAGCTCCGCCCGTTCCGGCTGGTAGCAATATAAGCCAGCTGCGTCACTTCCGTTTTCTCTTCCACTGGAGGCCTACACGCCGCCGCCGGGGCCGCCGCCATGGTAAGAGTACAATCCTTGCGGGGATCTAGCGACATCGGGACCGGGGAAGGGAAGGTCTTGCTGTCACAGGGTTGAAAATGTCCTGTCTCGGGAGCCTGCAACTTTCTGGGTGGAGCCTCGGATGCCGCTTCTGGAAAAGGACGACTAAAGACATCCAGTTCTGGGGACTGGGGCTGGAGGAAGTCCCTCCCCGGGCACTAGAACGGTTTGGGCGTGTGTGGGGATCTCTGTCTCCACCACTCAGAGTGTACCTGGGTCAGGGGTAGCAGACACGCTTCTTCCCCGGGGTTGCGTTTTCCCAGGCCTGAACACTTCATGTTCCTGCTGTCTACAGGACTCAGGAGTTTGTTGTGTCTTGAAGGCCTGACGGGGGTTTCTTGCTCCCTGTGTGACAAGCTTAGCGTTCGTGTTTGAGGTTACGGTTTGATAGTAGTTCACTGTGTCTGATTTCTCCCTCAATCCCTATCAGTCTTTAGTAATCCCTGAGAAGTTCCAGCACATCTTGCGAGTACTCAACACCAACATCGATGGGCGGCGGAAAATTGCCTTTGCCATCACTGCAATTAAGGTAAAGTAGGATAAGGACTGATGACTTCCTTGGTGGCTGAGACGTTAAAGAATCTGTCTGCAATACGGGAGACCAGGGTTTGATCCTTGGGATTGGGAAGATCCCCTGGAGAATCTCTCCCAGAATTCTTGCCAAGAATTCTGCTCCTCCTGGACAGAGGAGCCTGGTGGGGCAACGGTCCATGGCGTCCTACAGAATTAGACAAGACTGAGCAACCAACACACGCAGGGTAAGGATTAGAGACTATAGATGAAACTTGAGTTGTTGACACCTGAGCTGAAAGTGAGGCAGGGTGAGGGGAGTCCCAACCAGATGACCTTGTCTGCTACTTAAAAAAAAAAAAGATTGAGAGCAATTAGTTCTCTTAACCGCTTGCCCCATTTGTCGCAAAAGGTAAGTGAGAAAACAGAGGGTCTCATGTCAAACCAAGAGATTTCACCTAGGGAATGGGGAAATTGGATAATTGTACCATTTGAAGGATAAGTAGAAATGCCAAGAGATTCCAAGTATTTAGAAATCTGTAGTTATTATGTCAGTGAATGCCAGCTTGGCTATCTCCCTTAACCTAATGAACTCCCAGCCTTCCGGATGGTGATGTTATCCTTTAAAAAGATTTTTTAATTGTGGAAATGACTGAATGTTTTCTGCCAGTATGTTTACACTTCTTGGAGCCAAGGATAGGCCTTTCTTAGAACCCCGAAGACACTATGATAAGCATTTTATGTGTTTAAAACAGCAAATCAGCATCAGTTTTTCTTGGTGAGATTTGTCGCATTTAATTTTTCATTCCGTAATTCAAGGAGCACGGCTTTTATATAGTATGTTTCATCTTTTCATCTTTCTCTGAAACTAGTAAGGCAGTGAAAAATACAGTTCAGGCTCACCTCATTTTATGGGGCTTTGCAGATAACTTTTTTTGTGGCAGCTCTCAAGAGTTCTCCAACATTTGCTCACATGGTGTGTCTGTCATATTTTGATGAAATACTTTTAAAAGTTTTCACTGGTGTATTTGTTATACTTATCTGTGATCAGTGACCTTTGTTACTATTGCGAAAAGATAGTAAGATTTGCTTAAAGTTCAGATGATGGTTAGTACTTCATAGTAGTAAAGTGTCTTGATTAAGGTATGTATAGATTTTCTTAAGAGGCTGTTGCTCACTCAATAGATTATGTAACATGTGCCGGGAAACCAAAATACCGAGTAGCTCTCTATTTCAGTGTTGCTGGGTGTGGTCTGGAACTGAACCTGCTGTATCTGTAAGGTTGCTTCTGTTTTTAAAGATTGCTAACTGTGGCTGATTCATGTCAATGTGTGGCAGAACCAATACAGTACTGTAAAATAGAATAAAGCATTAAACAAAAAATTAAAAATAAAAAAAAAATAAAGATTGCTAGAATGCTTAGGTCAGATAATAAAAATGATGAGCATGGTTGATAAGATGCTTCTATTAAATCCTTTATCTCTCCTTCTTTGAAATTAACTAGTTTCCCATTTGTTACCTTAAGTATATGTCTTAACCTTAAAACAGATTTTGAAAGCAGTTTCCAGTACTTAATGAGTATTTTGATAAGACTGTAGGGAACCTCATGCCCTGCTTATCACTGGGAAAGATTATTCTATAGATACACAATTACTTGGGTTTTTGCTAACTGTTTCAGCTTTTGCTGGCTCTTCTCTGGTGAGACAGCCAAAGCTTAGAGGTACCTGGTCTTTTGTTAATGATTTGGAATATGGGGTCAAGTAATACTTAGAAATTGGAAGGGAGTTGCTGGGGGTGGTGGCTGAGTAGGAGGAGGGATTCCTCAAAAAATTAAAGGAGCAAAGTTAATTGGGAAATGTGAGGTATCAAAGGTGACATAAGCAGAAAATGGTATTTACTAAGGTAACACATCTGCAAAATTTTTTTATGCCACGATCCCTTCTTTTCTTTCCATTTGTACACTTCTGCTGTGAATACTCCTTAAGGTTGGACTGCTCTTCCTCTAAAGCAGGATGATAACTGGTCATCTGCATTGTTTTGGAAACATGGTTGGAATAGTCACAATGACTGGACGATACCCATTGGTTCTGATATTGGCAAGCCAATATCTGAACAAGGCTTTCAAAAAGCTTGACAGCAAGCTGTTTATCAAAAGTTTTAAACACTAAAAAGTAGGAGGGAGAGAATTATTGGCCCCCTATTGATGCACCCAAGGGACTCCTGAAAATCCCTTGGACAGCAGGAAGATCAAACCAGTCAGTCTTAAGGGAGGTCAACCCTGAATATTCACTGGAAGGACTGATGTTGAAGTTCCAGTATTTTGGTCATCTGATGCTGGGAAAGATTGAGGACAGAGAAGAGGGCATCAGACATGAGATGGCTGGACAGCATCACCGAAGCAATGAGCATGAAGTTGGGCAAATTCTGGGAGGTGGTGGGTGCAGGGAGGCCTGGTGTGCTACTGGCCACAGGGTTGCAAAGAGTGGGACAACAATGTATCATCTAGGTAAAAATTAGAATCTTGTTTTATCTTTTCTTTACCCACTTGTATTTTAAAGCAACTCTCACACATACCACCTGCAAATATTTAAATTTGAGAAGACACTTAGATCTTCTCAATCAACTTGGTAATTTGACCTCCAGGTCACTTTTTTACAGAGAGGCAATCCAATTTCCTGGGACCTTTGTGACACAGATTTGTTGACTTAAAACAACAGAAACAATCTCTCGGTTCTGTATGCCAAACATCCTTGGTTTCCTGTCTTAGCAGCTGCATCACTCTAGTGTCTCACCTTATCACATGGCTTTCTTGCCTGTCTGTGTCCTCTTCTTTTATAAGAATACCAGTCATTGGATTTAACTATTTCCAGATTAACAGAAATTTGGTGGAACACTATTCAACCCAGCACACAGTCTTTGACTTTCCAGATCTGTTTGGCTCATGAGTTCAGGTGGCAAGGAGCACGTTGCTGGTGTTGGTAGTGATAGGATGCCACTGGTTTCAGTGTTTATTTTGATCATAGGATCAAAGGATCCTGCCCAAAGGATCATGGCTTGTTGCCCTTTGACATCACGAGCAACTAACAATGCTATCTCTCTTTAATTGTTAATTCAGAGAACCTTGATCTTGTTGCCTTGATGCTCCATTGACTTTGAGAGGCATCAGTTTCATCTCCACAGTGTAGAAATCAGAAGGCGCCGCTCTTGGGTGCTGCAGCTTTCAGGGGGTATCAAAACTTTTTTTTCCCCTTTAATGATTAGGGTTTGTAAGAGTATAAGTTATTTTGGACCCTATTTTTGTGTACTTTTTGAATCATGGGTCTACAGAGGAAACCCAAAAGGTCAGACTCACACAACTCAAACCTCTCCTCAGGGTTGGGGCGAAGATATGCTCATGTGGTGCTGAGGAAAGCAGACATCGACCTCACCAAGAGGGCAGGAGAGCTCACCGAGGATGAGGTGAGGAGAGGGGGGTTGCTGGGGGTGGATCTGCCTGAAGATGGGGGCTGTCTGGACCTGACCCTCATCCTGCCTGCCAGGTGGAACGTGTGATCACCATTATGCAGAATCCACGCCAATACAAGATCCCAGACTGGTTCTTAAACAGACAGAAGGATGTGAAGGATGGAAAGTACAGCCAGGTGTGTGTGGAGAGGGGAGAGCTGAAAGAAAAGCAGGCTGTCCAGTTGGGACTGGCCCTAGGAGACCAAAGCAGAGAGCAGCCATCCCTCACTGTCTCCCGTCTGTGCAGGTCCTGGCCAATGGTCTAGACAACAAACTCCGAGAAGACCTGGAGCGCCTGAAGAAGATTCGGGCCCACAGGGGGCTGCGCCACTTCTGGGGGTGAGTGGGGGCCCGTTTGTCTGTCCTTAGACTCCCAGGGGACTCTCATGTCTTTTTCCAGAGCTTTGCTTGGTGTGGTGAGTAACCTTTGTCTTTTCTCCCTGCAGACTCCGCGTCCGAGGCCAGCACACCAAGACCACTGGCCGTCGTGGTCGAACTGTGGGTGTGTCCAAGAAGAAATAACGTGTGGGCGCTGTGTGAATAAATAGTTTATACAGTTATGGCTTCCTTCTTGTGGTTCTTTGTGTTTTTCTGGAAACTCTAATAGGGAATATGCTTTAACACTGGGCCCTGTTGGTCATTTTTCACACTTGCTTGATGTCCCCCCTCACCTGCCCAGACCTTGTTTTGGTCTTTCTGTTCTGTTTGCTGCGCTCGGCCTCTCTAGTTGTGAGCAGGGCTGCTCGCTCCCGGCATATTAGTGTGCAGGCGCCATAGTGGTGGCCCCTGGGCTCAGTTGGACTTGGAGCACACCTCTTGCTGGAGGAAGGCCTTAGGGGCATGCGGCGTTCCGGGACCTGGGGTGGGATCTGTGTCCCCTGCGTTGACAGGTATTTCGGGGGAACTCCCAACACTGCTGTTGGCACGCCCCAATACCGGAAGCAACCTTTTACCTATTGGTGCCCCTCTCCAGGTGGGTAGAGGGAGGGGCCGCACATTCACCCTCGAGGGGGCGCCCTCGGATTTTCAAGGCCCGGCTCCTCGCTACTGGCTGGTGGGGTGTTGGGGCTTGCGCAGGTAGCTGAGCCTAGCCAGCGGCCGGTTAGGTAAGAATCCGAAGGTTGGAGACGCTGAGCCGCTGCGCGCGGGAGTGGGTGTGGGGAGGCGCCGGCCGCACGGCGTCCATCGGCCGAGGCCCGCGAATCCATCCCCGCTTCCCGTTTGGGATAAAGACTCCCTTGGGCTTCCCCGGCTCCCTCCGGTCTCTTCCGCCGAGCGCGCAGCCGCGGAGCTTCCGGCGGGGTCGCTCACGCCACGCCTTCCGGCAGGGAGGGGCGGCCAGCGGAGACGGCCGGCCATGGAGCCGGGCCTCGGCGGCCGCGCCGACCAGGTAACGTCCCCGTGGGCCCCGCCGCGAGGGCAGCTTAGGGCGCTGGCGCCGGCCGCCGCCCCGTCCCGGCCGTGGCCCGCTGCAGGCCGCTGACTGAGAGCCGCGCTCCGCGCCCTCTAACCGCGCCCGGTCTCTTCCCCCCAGGTGCCCTCTGGCCGTGCCGCACCATGCGCCCCGGCCTCTCCCGGCGCCTGCTCTTGGCTGCCCTGCTGCTCCTGCTCGTCTGGACCCTCTTTGGGCCCTCCGGCCTCGGGGAGGAGCTGCTGAGCCTCTCCCTGGCCTCTTTGCTCCCCGGCCCAGCCTCGCCTGGGCCGCCCCTGGCCCTGCCCCGCCTCCTGATCTCCAATGAAGCGGCTTGCAGTGCGCCCGGCCCCCCTCCCTTCCTACTGATCCTGGTGTGCACCGCCCCGGACAACCTGAACCAGAGAAACGCCATCCGGGCCTCCTGGGGCCGCCTACGCGAGGCTCGCGGGCTCAGGGTGCAGACTGTTTTCCTGCTGGGAGAGCCCAGCTGGGGGTCGCGTGGAGCGACCTGGTGTGGGAGTCGGCGGCCCACGGGGACATCATGCAGGCAGCCTTCCAGGACTCCTACCGCAACCTCACCCTCAAGACCCTCAGCGGGCTGAGCTGGGCCGACAGACACTGCCCCACGGCCCGCTACATCCTCAAGACCGACGATGATGTGTTCGTCAACGTCCCGGAACTGGTGTCGGAGCTGGTCAGGCGGGGAGGCCGCTGGGAGCAATGGGAGACGGGTGTGGGGCCCCCGAGAAAGGCGGAGGCTGGAGATGCGAAGTGGGACGGAAGCCCCACCTTGGGGAGCCAGCCAGTGCCTCTCTTGTACTTGGGTCGCGTGCATTGGCGGGTGCACCCCTCTCGGTCACCAGGAGGCAAGCACCAGGTATCGGAGGAGCAGTGGCCTCCCTCCTGGGGCCCCTTCCCCCCCTACGCTTCAGGCACGGGCTATGTGCTATCAGCTTCTGCTGTGCAGCTCATCCTGAAAGTGGCCAGCCGGGCACCCCTTCTGCCCCTGGAGGATGTCTTTGTGGGGTTAAGTGCCCGCCGAGGAGGCCTTGCCCCAACCCACTGTGTCAAGCTGGCTGGTGCCACCCACTACCCCCTGGATCGGTGCTGCTATGGGAAATTCCTGCTGACATCCCACAAGTTGGACCCCTGGGAGATGCAGGAAGCCTGGAAGCTAGTGGGTGGCTCTGATGGGGAAAGAACTGTACCCTTTTGCTCCTGGCTCCAGGGGGTCCTGGGCATCCTCCGATGCCGGTTAATAGCCTGGCTTCACAGCTGAGATGGCCTAGGGCC
Source organism: Madoqua kirkii (assembly GCA_006408675.1). Classification (NCBI taxonomy): domain Eukaryota; kingdom Metazoa; phylum Chordata; class Mammalia; order Artiodactyla; family Bovidae; genus Madoqua; species Madoqua kirkii. The sequence goes on along the minus strand of SJYC01013749.1, from coordinate 18,327 downwards.
CCAGAATGGGGGTGTGGAATGGAGGGTCCAGCCAGCACCCCTTGACACCTTCTTTCTCCCAGGCCCAAAGCAGGAGCGCTAGTTGGCTGCAGCTGAGCAAGCTGCTCCACACAGGTGCTTGGGCTGTCACTGAAGACCGAGGGACACAGGAGGGACCTAGGGGGCTGCCTGGGCTGCCAGCCCCAGAGATGGTCATCAGGAAGAACCGCACACGCTGGCTTGTTCTCTCCACCACAGCAGGGGAGGGGCACAGGCCCCTCAATAAACTTGTCTCTTTTGCTCTTTGAGTACAGTGTGGTCCAGGACTCTCCTGGGAAACCCAGAGGCTACCAGAGCCTGCCGGTGGGGAAGGCCATCTCCAGGGACTTGGAGCACACCTCTCCCTGGAGGAATGCCTTAGGGAGCCAGTCAAGGCACAAGACGGGTGGGGCCAGAGGGGAGACACAGCCCCTCACATCCAAGAGCAGCCCCAGGGTGCATGCCGGCAGGGGACAGGTTCACGGGATGATCGAGACACAGTATCCAAAAGTCCATGTTCCTTTTTAATACTGACTACCCCCCACCCCAGGAACCAGCTGTCCACCCCAGGAGGAAGGGGGCTCCCTGCTCCCTCCTCATTCCAGGGATGGGTCATTCCCCACAGGTGGGCGTGGGGAAAGAATGTTTTTCCCAGGCCCGGGAGCCTAACTCAGCGCACAAATCTGTCCAGGGCCGACGGCCGGGTCCCTGTGGGCTTGGCCTTCTCTTGCTTCTGCGGCTGCTGCTCCAGGCTCTGGCGGACTTTGTCCTGGGTGGGGAAAGACAGGTGAGAAGCAGTAGGCGGGTGAAGCCAGCGGGGCCAGCAGGAGGGCGCTGCCCGTGGGACGCCCGGCCCGCCCCCGGTGCCCGCTCACCCTGTGCTCCTGGTCCATGACCTTCCTCTTCCTCTTTACCAGACTTGCGGTGGAGCTGCGGCCCTTCTGCTTCGGCTTCGGCTGGAAGGGAGCCCTGGCATCGGGATCGTAGCCCTGAGGGAGGGGAGGGGAGTGAAGGCTGCAGCAGCCTCCAGGCAGGGAGCTGCGCTTCTGAGGACTCGGCGGGGACGGGACCTGCAGGTGAGGGGCACCCAGGCTCTCGGGACCCCGCTCCGTACCAGCCTCTCTGCCCGTTCCTTCTTTGCCTGCTCCAAAGAGATGACATCGACCTCTGCCAGGGCTCGTGGATCCAGACAGATGAGCTCAGCAGGCACCTGGATGCGACACAGAAGAACAGGGACGGGTAAGCAGCCACAGGAAAGTGACACCAAAGAGGGATGGAAAGCAGAGGCGCTGCTGAAACCCTCTCTTCCTAAGACCCCCGCCCCAGCCCATGGGGGCGCAGGCGCATCCTCACCTTCTCTAGCAGCGCCTTCACCTCCCACTCCTGCCGCTGCTTCCGGCTCCTGTATGGGTTACTCTCCAGGCCGTCGAAGTTGGGTTCGGCAGCCCCTGGAAGGAGAGGGGGCACGTGGAACTATAACAGGAACCTGCTCCAGCCTGATGGCCCTGTGCCCCCCACTGTCTCAGGGTCCAGCCCAGAAGAGCCTCCATCGCGAGGTCACCACTTGGAGCCCCAGCCCTGCCTGCTCACCAGGGACCAGCATGCTGGTGATGCCCCCGCTGTGCCCCACCCCCAGCACATCCTCATAGGGGCAGAACTGAAGGCCATGCACATGGCCCGAGAGCCGGTGCGTGAGGTAGGGCTGCTCCAGGGAAGGAGGGCTGGCCTTGCCCTGTCCTGCCCATATGTTGACCACGTCGCCCATTCCCGCCGCCAGCAGTCCCCGCTGGGAGAAGGCCAGGTGCCCTGCTCCCTGGGGCAGGGTCCGAGTGCTCAGAGGCTGGAACGTCCCTCGAAGGTCGAAGAGCTTCAGCTGGTGGTCCAGGCCAGAGGTGGCCATGTGCCTGGGAGGGACGGGGAAGTTAATCACAGCATGAAGCATCAGGTCTGCTGGGGAAGAAGACTGATAAGGACAGGACCACTACTACCACGCGCCTCTTTTCATTTCCCTTTTACAGAGAGGAAACTGAAGCTCCAAGAAAGGATTGGGGTGAGTGGTGGAGCTGGAATTCAAGTCAGAGCTGTGTCTTCACTGTCTTTTCTCACCACATGTGAATGAAAGGGAGGATGCATGTGACAGTCTACACTCAGGTGTAAAGTCGCACCACACGGACAGGCAGCCCAGTGGTCAGCAGGTGGAAAAGGGGACGGCAGTAGTCAGGGAGGGCTCTGTGGACTTGAGCCATTCAGGTAATAATCAAGAAAGCACAAGAGGATTGCTTCTCAGCCTTTTGGCTAAGATCAAGTGAGGAAAGCACAAGAGGGCTTCCCTGGTGGTTCAATGCAGGAGACAAGGGTTCAACCCCTGATCTGGGAAGATCCCACATGCCACGGACAGCTGGGCCTGTGCGCCACAATTCCTGAGCCTGTGCTCCAGAACCTGGGAGTTGAGCCCACATGCCCCAGTTACTGAGACCCTCGTGCCCTGAAGCCCATGGTCCGCAACAGAAACCACCAAATGAGACGCCTGCTCACCACAACTAGAGAAAAGCCCAAGCAGCAGTGAAGACCCAGCATGGGCAAGGATAAATAAAAATAGAAAGCACGAGGAGCAATTTGAAGATTGTAGCTGAAAACTGAAAAGGTTTAAGCGAAAGTGAAAGTGAAGTCGCTCAGTCGTGTCCCCGTGGACCGTACGCCACCAGGCTCCTCCATCCATGAGATTTCCCAGGCAAGAATACTGGAGTGGATTGCCATTTCCTTCTCCAGGGGAGCTGAAAACAAAAGGTTTAAATGAAATTCACTTTTAAAAAAAGCACAAGAAACAGAGATGTACAGCAGGTTTAAATAAACGAACAACAGACTGTAGAGACAGAAAGATGGAAATGAGTTTATTTTCCTGGCTGGTGGACTATGGCCAGGAGGAGACAAACTGCAGAGGCTCCTGAAGGTCAGATGGGAGACCAACAGTCCCCAAAGTGGCTCTCTGGCAGTGACAGGCCACAAGGTGGAGACTGCGTGGACCTGAGAAAACCTTAGAAAGCAAGGAAGTTATGCACTAGAGGGCCCCTTTTGCTAGAAGGACGAAGGGCAAGGTTGGTGACCAGATCCTCTCAAGAAAGGGACTTGCCTGGTGGCCCAGCGGTTAAGAATCTGCTTTGTAATGCAGAGGACACAGATTCGATCCTTTGTCTGGGAACTAAGGTCCCACATGCCATGGAGCAACCAAGCCTGCTCAGTACAACTAGAAAGGTACTATGTGATGCAGCTAGACCCAATACAGCCAAATTAAAAAAAAAAATTGTCAAAAATCCTCTTAAGGATGTGTGTACCGCATAAGACATTTACTTCCAGAGGCTGGAGTTTCTATGGATGTTCAAGTTGCTCAGAGATGCTGAAGGGCGGCCAGCCAGGTCAGGGCATGTCTGTTTGCCAGAAGCTGAAGACTCATAGTTTAACCTTGACTGTGAGCCCAGGAAGAAAACACTAAGGCGCTCCTCTAAGCAGAGACTTGGTCTGTGATGGGACTGATGCAAGGCCCAGCTGGATACCTGTCCTGACAAGACAGATAGGGCCCAGCTCCACCCAAGGGAGAGGTCATGAGTACAAACCAGGACTTGCTGAGGGATCTTGGGATACAAGTCACAACCTTCACTGGGCCAACAACTCAAGGGCACCCACTGGCTCCTGCCCCCACCTCTGGGAGCCTCTGTACTAGCCAGATGGGCATCCAGACCATGCCACCATCCTACTGAGCTTGCAAGAAACATATCAACTCTTGAGGGTACAGTCCAATCCTAATGCAAGCTTCCAGGAAGCCTGCTGAGGACAACAGCCTGCAGCATCTCTAGAGCCCCTGTGGCTGGTCCGAGGCAGCCCTGAGGAGCACCAGAGCTACACGGGTGGGCCCAAAGTCAAGGACCAGAGCTGTTTGGCACTGGGCTGTTGGCCAAACCTCTGTGAACAACTGACGGAGCCTTGAGCAGAAGCAGCTGACTCAGGCAGCCCAGGGAAGGCCAAGTCCACCTCAGGTCCAGGGGCTCACAGAAGGCAGAAGGCCCTGGAAGAGGCCCCCCACTCTCCTAGAGCCAGACTGTCACAGACCTGGAGTAAAGGGGCAGAACCAAACCACTGATCCACAAAGACACAACCAGGGGGTCCCGGGGCCCTGAGCAGTCAGTGGGCTTTCCTTAGGTGACAGCCACTGGGCTTCCGCATCCTGATTTCCTGAACGGTGGTATACAAGGAAGAAAGCCATGTGGGAAAAAGTATTCTGACAGGACACACTAAAAAAGAAAGAACCAGAGGCTGGAACTGTGAGATGGCAAGCTGCAGACCCTGGAGGGGAAAAGCAGCCAGGACCTCACAGGTCGTGAGCAGTAATGGGATGATGCAGCCAAAGCCGCCAGCAGGGCCTGGGCTCCCGAGGAGCACTCAGCCAACAGTGATTCTGCATCTGCCATGACCGATGGCTGAAGAACACGAAGCTATGGGGACAGCTAGCATCCAAGAAGTCGTGTTCTGGGTTGGGGCAATGTGGCGGAAAGGGAGCAGGCCGGGAGAGCTGTGGGCGGGGGTGAAGCATCCAGCGACGGACACGGTAAAGGTGGGGTGATGGGAGACAACTGAGTAGAACCTGAGTGTTTCGCCCGGCCCGCCAGCTCCTCAGCTGTGTTTGTAAATAAAGTGAAACTGGAACGCCCCATCAGGGCAGATTCATCCTTATACCCCCAGAAGCTTACCCCAGAACCCAGCCTACAGCTGGCACCCAATGAATGCCTGATGGATGAAGGAATTTGAGGAAAACACATGGGAACTTGTAGGAAAGTCTGCCAGATCCAGACATACATACAATACAAACCAGACAAAACAGCTGTGGAAATGCAAACAGTCCCACAGGAAGGGTGGAACTTCAAAGTGGACCGGCCACCCCAAAGCCCCCACAGCACTAGGCAGATCTAAAGAGAACAGTCGTCTTTGACGACGATGATGAAACAGCACTCCCCATCTACCAGGCGTCATGTGCACCTCTGAACACCTTGACTGGTGTTCACATCTCCAAGTTTCCTAATTGAAGGCCAAGCTTGGCAAACTACAGCCCATGAGTCAACAAAACCAGCCCACCACTTTCTGTAGAGCCTACAAGAATGATTTTCACATTTTTAAGTGGTTGGGAAAAAAAATCAGAAGAAATATATTTCAAGACGTGAAAATTATTTGAAAACTCCAATGTCAGTATTCATAAATAAAATCATACTGGGACACAGCAATACAGAGTTCCAGAAAAACATCTCCTTCTGTTTTATTGACTATGCCAAAGCCTTTGACTGTGTGGACCACAACAAACTGTGGAAAATTATGAGTGAGATGGGAATACCAGACCACCTGGCCTGCCTCTTGAGAAATCTGTATGCAGGTCAGGAAGCAACAGTTAGAACTGGACATGGAACAACAGACTAGTTCCAGATAGGAAAAGGAGTATGTCAAGGCTGTATATTATCACCCTGCTTATTTAACTTATATGCAAAGTACATCATAAGAAATGCTAGGCTGGATGAAGCACAAGCTGGAATCAAGATTGCAGGAGAAATATCAATAACCTCAGATATGCAGCTATCACCACCCTTATGGCAGAAAGCAAAGAAGAACTAAAGAGCCTCTTGATGAGAGCGAAAAAGTTGGCTTAAAGCTCAACATTCAGAAAACTAAGATCATGGCATCTGGTCCCATCACTTCATGGCAAATAGATAGGGAAACAGTGGAAAAAGAGACTATTTTTCTGGGCTCCAAAATCACTGCAAATGGTAATTGCAGCCATGAAATTAAAATACACTTGCTCCTTGGAGGAAAAGTTACGACCAACCTAGACAGCATATTAAAGAGCAGAGACATTACTTTGCCAACAAAGGTCTGTCTAGTCAAGGCTATGGTTTTTCCAGTGGTCATGTATGGATGTAACAGTTGGACTGTAAAGAAAGCTGAGTGCTGAAGAATTGATCCTTTTGAACTCTGGTGTTGGAGAAGACCCTTGAGAGTCCCTTGGACTGCAAGGACATCAAACCAGTCCATCCTAAAGGAAATCAGTCCTGAGTATTCATTGGAAGGACTGATGCTGAAGCTGAAATGCCAATATTTTGGCCACCTGCTACGAAGAAGTGACTCATTGGAAAAGACCCTGATGCTGAGAAAGACTGAAGGCAGGAAAAGGGTACAACAGAGGATGAGATGGTTGGATGACATCACCGACTCCATGGACATGAGTTTGAGTAAACTCCAGGAGTTGGTGATAGACAGGGAGGCCTGGCGTGCTGCAGTCCATGGCGTTGCAAAGAGTTGGACGCGACTGAGCAACTAAACTGAACTGGGACACAGCTACACTCATTTGGTTACTTATTCTGTGGCTGCTTTTTGTGCTAATGTAGCACAGTATTGTGGTCAAGCAGACACCACATCTTATCTCTTCGCACTGCTGCCAAGCACACTATAATCTCAGTGACAGACATCACTTCAGAGCATTTCAAGCACCGTCCGTCTTATCATCTATCTGCGTGAAAAGATGTTTGCAAAGATAAAATAACTCAAAATTGAAAGTATTAGTCACTCAGTCGTGTCTGATTCTTTGTGACCTCATGGACTGCAGCGCATTGGGCTCCTCTGTCCATGGAGTTGGCCGGAGAATACTAGAGTGGGTAACCATTCTGTTCTCCAAGCGATCTTCCTGACCAAGGGATCAAGCCTGGGTCTCTTGCATTGCAGGCAGATTCTTTACTGTGAGAGCCACCAGGGAAGCCTAAAATACCCAAAACCTCTTCACAAATTGGCAGCTATAGATAAAACATTTGCAGTTGAGTTGGATGATTTGGAACACCAACTTTGAACCTCAACTAAGCTAAGTGCTATATACTCAAAAGTAGGAATTCATGGATTTCTCTGGCAGTACAGGAGTAAGGACTCTACAATTCCAATGCAAGGGGGGTGGGTTCCATCCCTGGTTGGAAAACTGAAGATCCTGCATGCCACATGGCATGGCAGAAAAACAAACAAAAACAGGAATCCAGTTCTTTCCAAGAGTAGACCTATATTACACAAATATTGCGTTCAATTGTTTTTCTCATTTCATTAGTGATTTGCCATCCATTGTTTCTTCTCTTGTTATTTAAGAACCTACATAAAACACTCAGTTGTGCTCCGTTACCAACAAAGCCTAAAATATTTACTATCAGGCTCCTTAAAGTCTTCTGGCCCTTGAGCAAGATACTCATATCCCCAGTGTCAGGGTGAAGACCATGTACATGGAGGTCACCTAACATGCCTGCCAACATGGTTATCAGGGGTAACACCAGGATTTAAGCCCAAGCAGCTTGGGTGCAGAGTCTGCGCTCCCAAAGGCACACTGATTTTGAGGACTTTCTCTCAGACTGAGACACCACCCCCACTCCCCAACCCCTAGCACCTCAGACCCAAAGAACTGACTTACATGCCTGTAGAATCTACTGCCACAGCGCGGACTCCACCTCGGTGACAGAGAATCTTTACCAGTGGCTCCTTCATGGCTGGGCTCCATAAAGACACAGTCCCTGTGCATCAGAGGAGAAGAGCAAAAGTTACTAATAGGGCGCTGAGGCGATTAAACCTACGAAAGAGGGGGATTCAGGGCCAAGAGGTAACAAAAGACGGGAGCAAAGGGGCAACCCGAAGGGACTCGTTAAGTACAAATCTAGACGAAAAGCTGGGGCATTCCCTGCTGGTCCAGGAGGTGGGACAGCTTTCACTGCTGTGGAAACAGAGAAGCAAGACAGGATGGTGTGGGTTAAAGTTCTGCCAGGCACCAACCGTTACTGTGTCCGAGATGGATGACGGCGTTGTAAGGGTTTTGAGTCATGACGCTGAGCCGTCCAGCCCGCGCATTCAGAGCTGCCACGATCTTTCCCACTGACACGTCCAGGTAGGTCAGAAACCCTGTCTCTGACTACGAGAGAGGGAAGGAGCCCGGATTGCCCTCTGTCCTCCCCCTACTGGGGCCCCAGGGGAGGGTCAGTCTTCTCAGGGCTGCCATCTGGTCCCTGCACTCTGCAGTCACTCACAGCTGTGGCCAGGAGGAAGTGGAAAGGCAGGAACTCAAGTCGGGTGACCCGGTCACAGCGGCGGACACAATGGAGCTCGATGCCCTGGTTGTCGTAAATGTGAAGCCAGCGGTTTTGGGCGACTGCGAGCAGTGCCTCAGAGTGCAGAAACCTGAGGGGGCGGAGGAGGGGAGCAACGTGAAAGGGAGCCACCGGCTGTCGATTGATCAGTGACGGGCTGTCTCATCCCCCCCGGCCGCTGACCAAGGCCACTGACCGGACGTCCGCACTGCCTCCATGACGTTGATCTCACACATGAGCTTCTTTGTTACCCAGTCGAGGGCGGCCACATGACCCCGGTGTCCTCCAAAAGCCAGGTGTCTGTTGAAGGTGGAGGACAGGCAGGGTGTCAGTACAAGGTGTGTGTAGGGCAGGTGCCCAGACTCAAGGGTCTGTCACATGCCAGCTCCTCCTCTCCAGATGAGAGGAGAGATGTTACCATACACACTTATCACACATGCAAGAAAGTAACAAGACCCTCCCCAGGTCAACAACCCAGATGTACACTGCTATTGGCTGAGATGGGCTAGGCTAAAGTCACTGGAATTCAACCTTACCTCCCAGTTTTAGAGTAATTTAGCCTGTAGGGTCCAAACTGCCTCAAGTTCAAGTCAAAATGCTGAAAAAGGAATAGTGAAAAAAAAGAAAAGAAAAAAGAGTTGGTTCCTTTCAGGAATTTTCTCTTCTAGTCTCCATTCCTGTCTTACTCTGCACCATCAGTAAACCCATTGCCCCTTTTCCATTCTCAGGCTCACTTTGGCTGCACTTGCAATGTCCACAGCCTCCACTATGTCAGCTTGGCGAATCTTTGCCGTGTCCTCCCCATCCTCTCCTTCCAGAAACCTGCAAGTGAGCGTGATAGTTGCATTAAAGCTTCCTAATGAGAAGTAGGTGTCCCAGCATCACAATCAGAAATTAGAGCCCCATAAAGCAGGGGTTGGGGAGGCCCACATCAGGGTCCACTCACCCGGGTTCTTCAGCAAGCAGAAGCTCAGATCGAGCAGCTCTGACACTTGTTTCCTCTTCTTGTGCTTCAGCCACCACAAGTTGGCTTCGTGTCTTGGTCTTTGGATGTGGTAGCTACAACATCGGTGGTGCGGATGGAGTGAGAGAAGGACCAAGGGATGTGGGGGTCACAGGAGAGCCCCGCCGCCATTCAGCTCACCCAGACACTCCCTCCTGCAACCGCTCCCCACTCTCCGACTAGTCCTCACCTCCTTGGATTTGTCAATGCGACAGTACTTCTGACCACCTCCACCCTGACAGGGGCGGGGCCTGCAAATGGGTCCTGGGCCTGCGACAGGGAGGAGGCAATTAAGAAACAGGCTCGAACTGACCCCAACCCCTCGACCCTGAAAGCACAAGGCGACCTGCCTCGGCACCCCGGGAGGTCCCAGGCTCACCCTAGAAAAGGTCCTCTGAGGCCCCGGACTCTTCAGTTCTCGGGGCTTCTTGGAGATCCGAAATTTCTTTGAGTTGTCATTTCTCTTTGGCTTCTGGGAGCGGAGCTCTCGACTCCTCTTCCGTTTATGAGGGGGACTTGGAGAAGCTCCGGCCGCTGTCTCAGTGGTCTCTTGCTCCCAGTATCGCCGCGGTTTCTACCAGCAAAGCAGGATCCCCCGTATTCCGCTGCCCTTCGCCCCGCCCCTCGAATCTCGCAAATAAAAATCTCCCTTCCACCCCAAGGAGATCCCTACCTTCTTCTTGGCTTGCAGTCTGTCCTTCTTGGGTGGGACATTACTGCCCGGCTTGGGGACTGTCTCCATCTAGCCCACTCGAACCACGATCCACGTGCAAACTCCTCTCCACAGTCCCACAGACTGATGGAAAACTCCCGGAAGTCCTCTGAGACTCATCCAATCAGCGCCGTTCCAGGTCTGAAGACGCCTAGGCGCCATGTTTAATGAGGGCGCGCTCCCCATTGAGGGGCGGGACCAAGGCCCCCAGTGCGGCAACTTATGCCCAAGTGATGAAAGACAGGCAGTCCGAGGCCAAGACCCAAGCAACTCTGCAGTTTCTTTTCCCATCTCGGTTTCTCCATCTTGCCTTAAATTCTTCCGCGTCTGGTCTTTTTAGCAGAACGCCACACATTGACCATGTTAGAACTACATTTCCCGGCGTGCTTCGGCCACAGCTTCCGGTGCCGTCTTTCCCCAGCATTCTCTATTTACTTCCGGGTTCACTAATACTGAAGTGAGAGCGTGAGTCGGGGAGCGGTTCGGCTGAGGAGTTCGGGGTTCTTCCACTCCCTGAGGCTGGGGGTGAGTCGAATCCCGGACCAGGAGAGACTGCAGTGGGTGCCCCGAGGGGCTGCCTCTCAAGAGGGCTGTCACCTCCGCAGGCCAGAAAGGGGAGCCCGAGTACCTTCTAGAGCGTGAGACCCAGCGCCCCTCTCCCGCTGCCCGCAGGCTTTCGACCCCGCCATGGCTGAGCTAATCCAGAAGAAGCTGCAGGGGGAAGTGGAGAAATATCAACAGCTGCAGAAGGGTAAGGGAGCAGGGTAGAAGTGACCTCGCGGCAGTTCCCCCACAACCCAAGTCTATATTCGAATAATGTATTCTGTCCCACCCCTGGCCCCAGCCTGCGGCTCCTTCCCCTTCTCTGTATTCTTCCCATTCCCTGTCCCGCCTGCCCATCCTTGCCTGCTTCCTCAGCTCCGCCTTCTTAGCAGGACTGTGGTGGTCGGGTGGCACATGAGATGTCTCTAAACAAACCTTTTCATCCGCCAGACTTGAGTAAATCCATGTCAGGGAGGCAGAAACTAGAGGCACAACTAACAGAAAATAATATCGTGAAGGAGGTGAGAGACTGAGATTTGTGGGGCGGGGAAGGACCTGTCCTGGAAGTGATTCTGATCATGTTTTTCCCACTCCTTCACCAGGAATTGGCCCTGCTGGATGGGTCCAACGTGGTGTTTAAACTTCTGGGGCCCGTGTTGGTCAAACAGGAGCTGGGGGAAGCTCGGGCCACAGTGGGGAAAAGGCTGGACTACATCACAGCTGAGATGTGAGTCTTCTTTCCACCCCACTGTGATACACCTGATCCTTTGGGAATAAAGGTGTTGAGAAACCTGTGTAGTCATTCTCCAGAGTAGCCCCCATTTGAGCAGGTTCTTCAACTCCTCCCCTTTTTTTCATACTCCCCTTAGAGCTCAAGTTTCTGACCAATCTCCTTGTCTTCAGCACCCTCAAGAGTAAGTCTAATTTCTCATTTGCTTTTTTGCCTTTCCTCAGTAAGCGATATGAATCCCAGCTCCGAGACCTAGAGCAGCAGTCAGAACAACAGAGGGAGACCTTGCTCAGCTGCAGCAGGAGTTTCAGCGGGCGCAGGCGGCAAAGGCAGGGGCTCCTGGGAAAGCCTGACCCTGTCCTGGGGGGTGGGGGAGGGGAGGAGTGAGGCAGCTCTAGGGTCTATACTGTAGCTAATAAAATGTGAAAATACCTGGCGTGTTCTGACCAGCCACTTTTGTTGTAATTGTCTCCATCCTTTCCTCTGGTCCCTTCCCCCTCACCCCTATATCACCTGCATTACTCTCTCAGATCCAAATTTGTGCACTGGAATTTCTGTGTGGCAGAGTAACCCTTCTTTCTTGAGACTAAACTCTGAAATGTCTCAAACCTAATTCTTGCCTGTATATGCAAGCCTTAACTCTCTCTTGATTGGAAGCAACCAAGAAAAGGGCATTGACAGTGAAACAATTTGGGGGAACAATTCTCTAATCTGCAACCCCAGAATGGAATATGGTAATCCTCTTTTGCTGTGATTTCTTGTCATCCTCAAAATAGCCCTGGCATCTTAGTTCTTTTTAGTCTCTTTTCTTCCTAGACTTTGTTTAAATGTAGCTTAAATTGATTTCAGATCCCAGCACATAATGCATTGTGATATTCTAAGACCTCCAAGTTTGTACATTGTCCACTAAGTGGTTCTTCCATTTCTTTGTCCTAAAATTATCTTAGGAATTCAGAGCCAAGGGTGTTTTTCATACTGATCGCTTTAATTGGGTACTTGACGTGGGTGTGTAACAACTGAGGAGAAAAATGTAAGAGCCAATAAAGGGACCAGGGGTGGGGTGGGGAGGTTGCTGGGGAGGAATAAACCATTCTGAGGAAACTTCCCACCAAGCCCTTGCATCCAGCTTTCGTGGATAGATACTGTTGGCCCCCCTTTTCCCACGGGGTCTGCCTTCAGCCAGCTCCCCACCCCCAGCAGCTAGTTTGCAGCCTGAGGGCAGATGTAGAGCTCAGGTAGTGTCTGGTTCATTAGTGTCACAGTGACAGGAACCTCCAGAGTAAGAAGAGGCTCCTGCGAGAAACTTTTCTTGCCATTCCCTTCCCCCGGGACTCAGAGCCTCTAGGCTTTTCCTCTCCCCCTCCTCTAGGCCTTTCCTTGGCCCTTGGCATGCTAGGATGTGGCCAGGAATCAAAAACAGACCTTTTCTCCAGCACTAGCCGCGTGCTGCATTCATGGCAGGTGAGAAGCTGTACACAGGCACCCAGCTTAGGCACCAAAATCACCAGTTTCACAGGGCTGAGTCTTGGAGGTCTGGTAAACCAATGGAGCTTTACTGCCCCAGGGTGGTTGGCCACCCTTCTGGACATTTTCCCTATGTGGCAACTGCCACCATTCAGGATGACTCCCCACATTTGGAATGGCCACCATGAATTCTATGAACCAACAAGGCTTCCTCCTCAGAACAGTGCCCGGGCAATCTTCCTCCCTGTGGCCTTGATCCTGGGAAAGGACCCCCCTCCTCCCTCGCTTGGGGGAGTTGCTGAGGCAGAAGGGCCACTGGCGAGGCCCACTGTAGTGCTGGAGGGCCGCCGCCGCCGCAGGAGGAAATCGTGTGAGGCTCCATCCATAGCGTAGAAGACGTTGGCCGAGGTGGGGATGGTCAGCTCTGAAGGTTCAGAGAAAGGTGTCAAGCACAGTCATTCCCGCACAACCCCCGGGTGTGGCAGCATTCCCACCGGCGGGCACCACTCGGGCACCACTCCTCCCGAGTCTGCCTTCCCTCCTGGCCCCTGACCTCGCTCCCCTGGGAGCAGCTGCACAAGCTCATACTCCGAAGCTACCGCAGAATCACGATTGTTTTTCTTAAGGACACGACTGATGACACTTGGAGCCTTGTCCTGACTTGTCACCTGGCAGGACAGCAGACCAAAAGAGCAATTAATTGTAATGGTGACCTTGGCCTGGCATCCTTCTAACCCTAGCCAGTGATCCCACCCAGAGAAGGCGGCTGCTGCTGCTTAGCTGCCAAGTCGTGTCTGACTCTGCGACCCCGTGGACTGTACCTTGTCAGGCTCCTGTCCATGGGCTTCTCCAGGCAAGAATACGGAGTGGGTTGCCATGTCCTTCTCCACAGAGAAGGCTGCCCTTGTTCAAACTTTTGAGTTATCAGGGAAACCCAACATGGTGGCTCCCTGTATCCCATGGGCCAGCCCACATGGCTGCTGGGCTGTTCCCTCTAGGGAAACCACTGTTGGTTCTGAAAATCTCAGAGGATACCCAAAGTTCAAAGTGCAGCAGCTAATACAAAGTAACTGTGAAAATAAAACATGGCTGCTAAAACCAAAGGTCAATTAAAACTAAAATCATCCTCTTGTTTGGCTGTTGACTCCTAAGACATCATCTCCACCCCCACCTCCCAACCCACAGCTCTCACCAAGATGCTCTTATAGACACTGCCGTCTTCCCCCAGCTCCATCTGGACTCGGATGATTCGGCAATCAGAGGCCCCTGGCCCAGGTGCCCCTCCCCCACATCCAGGCCCCCTGGAGGCCCCTTCTGCACCCCCACTGAGCGGGGACCCACAGGAGGCTGAGCGGCGGTGACCTCGAGAAGGCCGCGGGGAGGAAGCTGGGGGAGAGAGGTGGCTGGGGTCAGCTGGACTCTGCAGGGCTGGGGTGCTTTCCAGGGCAGAGTCCAGAGATGAGACAGATGGCCACTTCATGTGCTGGGGACCAACAACACAGAATTGGCATGAAGGTAGGAAAACCAAGGGAGAAAGATTCACAAAGACAGGGTCTGTGTAGAGATCCGAGGTCAGGAGCGGAGCTCACCTGGGCCAGCCGGGTAAGCAGGGGGGCGGGGGTTCCAGGCACCTCCTCTGCCCCCACACTGGGCCGGTCCCAGGAGACAAGGGGGGTGGGACCCCCAACAGAACCCAGCACCCTGGAGTGGCAGGAGATTGAGAGGGTCAGAAGAAGGAGAACAAGTCCCCAAGAGACTGCCCTCCAACCACTGACTCCCTCACTCTGTCCACTGCGAGATGACCAGTGTTGGCCGAAGCACCCGCGGGGCCGGTGGGTCACCGCTCCCAGGCGTCTCCACCTCACAGGACACGCGATGGCTGGGGGGGGGTAATGGGCAGAAGTCAGGACATGACACACTGACCCCCACATTCAGCCTGTGCCCTGGAATCCCAACAGCACCCAGCCAGTCACCTCTGCGCCTCTGTCAGTGGCCGGAGCCCCTGTAGCCACCGCTGGATATCGGGATCAGGTTGGAGGTCATAGCCACGACATTCGTTCTGGAGACGCCGCAGCTCAGAAAGGACAGCAAACTCCTAGGAAGGAGCCCACAGACTGCAGGAGGCCCAATCCAGGGAGCCCTAACTTTGCCCTCCTCTCCCCTTCCTGGGATGGGGCTACAGATGGCTGGCATCTGACCAACGCTCTCCTCACCTTCCTCCGCTTGTCAAAATTGATGTATCCATTCTGCAAGGGGAAGGGGGTGGGGTGAGGGTCCCAACCCTGCCACAGAGGGCACATCTCCTCTTCCCACACACACGGGTCACTGGCCTCTGTAACTCCTCTGGCCTCCCCGCTCCTCCCCCTCTTATCCATCACACCCTCAGCCTGCTACCTTACCCTTTATATTGAACATCTCAGGTAGAAATTGTGGCCAATTTACAGAGAAGAAAACTAGAGATCTGAAAAGGAACTTGCCCAAGATCCCAGCTTTGGTTTATTTATCAAATTTTGTGTACATATGCTTACACCTCAGGCATGCTTTGAGCACTCGCCAAACAGTAATTCATTTAACCCTCGTAATAAAGAGTCGATGTAGATACTGTCACTAGTTTCCCACTTACAGATCACTGAGGCACAAGGTTAAGCAGATTTGCCAAAATAAGAGAGTCCTGGCCCTTACTGCTTCTGCCTTGCAGCCCCCTCTGGAAAGAGGTGGCCTGTCTGATCCTGAGGTCTCTTCATTCCATCACCATAATGCACACACACACACACACACTACTGACCTCCAGCTCATCCTTAGAGGCTGCGTCCAGCATTACAAGGTCTTTTAAGAAGGTGCCAAGGTATGGGACCACACCCTGAGGTGTGTGAGAATCAGAGAGTCAATCACCCTTGCCAATAACCCAGGGCTCCCCTTCCCTCTGCACTTTCCTAACCCATTGCCCCAGAACAAGTTTAATTCTCCTCCCCCTGCTGTGCTCCCCTTCCCAACCCTAGCGCTTCCACCCGCAGTGGTCACTCACCCCAGCCCGGGAGGCAGACCTCGGGGACTTCTTGGAATTTGGCTCCAGAGAGGGCTGCAGCTTCACCTCCTGACGGTGACAGAACAAGGTGATATGGGGGATGCGGGGGGGGGGGTAGATGGCGAGAATGCCAGGGAATGGGGCCTCACCTGCAGGAGGAGCTCCCGGCTCTGGGAATAGTTATCCTCCTCAGAGAAAATCTGGCAGAGGCTGGAGAAGACTCTGAGGCTGTCCCTGGTGGGTGAGGGGCAGCAGCCTTGAGGAAGGGCCTAGCTCAGCTCCCCCCTCCCAGCCCTGACTCCCCTCCAGGGCCCCGTCCTCCTCACCTGGTTGCTTCCCCCCAGGCTGCCCGAAGCCTGTGGATGGGGCTGGATTGAAGGGCTGATACCACAGCATACACTGAAGAGAAATTTCGGAGCAGACGGCACTCCTGTGGGGTCACAGAGAGAGATCACAGCTTTGGGACCTCTTTCCACACCTTGATCCCCAACAGGGCCAAGCCTCTCTCTTACCTCTGCCACGCGGATCCACTTCTCCAAGAGCCGGGCCCTCTGGGGAGGACGAAGTGGCCGTATGGTCACCTCTCCAAGCCCTTCTCCGGTAGAGGTGGCCCCCAGGACAGAGCTGACTACTGCCCCTGCCACCTTGTTGACTGTGTGACGGTCGCCCGGACAGATGGGCAGAGGTGAGAGTGTCCTGGCCGGTCTCTGTGACCCCACAGGCCCCCCAGGCACTGAGAGGGGACCAGATTGAGAAACAGCTCCTGCAGGGCAGAGGTAAGAGGTTAAAGTTCACAGTCAAGTGAGGTCAGCCTTCCAATGTCAGGGGTGTAAGGATCTCAGGTGGCCAAGGAACCAGAGGGGCATGGGGTTTGAAGGGCAACAATCAAGGGGAAATGGGGGAAGGTCAAAACTGGGTGGACAGAGGAGGCTGGGAGCTGAACCAGGAAGGACTGGAAGCCAGGTAAGGATGTGGAATTAGGGACAAGTTAGTAGGGGGGCAGGGGTCATGGGGTCAGAGTCTCACCGCATCTAGCAGGGTCAGCTGTTCGGCCAAGTGGTCAGCGAGGTACACCAGGACATCCGTGGGGTCAGCAGGGGGATCGCCGGGGAGGGCCAGGGGCTTAGGAAGTTCGGGGGTCTGGGGGTCCACCCGGGACCGGAGGGTGCGGATGAGGTCAGCGCCGCCCCCCCCAATACCCTCCCCTGCTGCATACCCTGTCCGAAGAAAGAAGCTCTCAAGCCGGTCAAGCTGACCCTTGACCTCAGAGCCAAAATCCTCAGGGTGAGAGGCCAGCCAGGTTGACAGTACAGAGATGGCTACCCTGAGAGAAGGGGAATTCATGGGGGATTAGATGTCAGGCTGCTGCTTGGCCGGAGAAAACTGTGTAGTCAAGAATCAGGGGTCACTTACCCTTTTGTCCTCTCTAGCTCATCAACAGGATGAGATTCAAGAGCTTCCAGCCTGGGGAAGGGAAGAGATTCTACGTGTCCACGTTTTCCAAAACCCTAGCGGTTTTGACTATTTGGGTGGGACGTTCTGGCTTTAGAAAGTCGAGACATGTCAATGACCCTTGGTCCCTTATTTAGCCTGACCTGTCAACCATAAGCCCTAGCAGGGCAGGCGTGGAGGTGAAGGCCCGGTGAGTGGCCAGGAAGGCTGCTGTGAAAGTCAGTCAGCCCCTGATGTACGGGCGTCCAGCAGGTGTCTGACCAGGGCCTCCAGGGTGCCAGCTCGGAGTTTCCGGGAGGAACGCGGAGGAGGCCTTGGGGCCTGGGGGAGACAGAGCGCCAGCCACTGACCCTTTTTTCAACTCTCCCCCGCTAGATCTCTGGGAGAAATCCAAGACCTAGGAGATGATTCAGCCTCATTGTATTAGGATTCAGAGAGGGCAAATGACTTGAACTAAGTCACACAGCTGAGTCCAGTCTCCAAACCTCCAACCTAGTATTCCGGCCAGAAAGTCAGCAGGAGGCAGGGGAGCTGGGAGGTGATAGGTCAGAGGTGAGACGTCAAAGTTATAATCTCACCAAGGGATCAAGAGGCTGATATTGGCGACTTGTGACTGTAAAGGTAGCACCATCCTCCTCCTCCTCCCAGACAGACACAGGGGCCTGGAGGAGCAAGGAAGGGGAGGTCAGATGGTTCCACATCCCACCCCACTGCCCAAGCCTCACCCCCAGGCCCTGCTCCTCCCTCTGTGCCCCTCACCTGTTGCGGAAGGGGACAGTACCAACGAGTACGAGGGGTGGGGGGGGCTGGTGACCCCAGGTCTTCCCCAATGGGGCCCAGACAGCCCCCCCCAAACCGCCTCAGGGCCCGGTGGAGTCTAAGGGGTTGCAGTGGGGAGTTGGATGGAATGCAGGAACCCTGAGCCTGGGGACCGCTGCAGCCCCTCCCCCCCAGAGCTGAGCCCTTGAACAGCCAAGAGGCAAGGCACAAAGGTAGGAGGAGGGGGAAGCAGGAGAGGCAGAAAGCCTGAAGCAGAGACCTTGAGAAGCTGAAACCTCAGTCACGGGCACAACCTCACGCTCCGCCCTCCCCCGCAGGAATTAGCCAAGCCCAAAGAGTAAGTCCCCTTTCCCCGGGTCCCTCCTCAGCTCTGGAGACCCCCCTCAGGGCGGCGGCGCCGATCCCAATACAGGAAGGAGAAGGGGAAGTGGGGATTGTGTGTGTGTGTTGGAGCGG
>SJYC01013748.1:0-12066 GCA_006408675.1 Madoqua kirkii | reverse complement strand
CCAGACTCCCGGGCCCTCCCGCCCTTTCCGCTCCCCCCCGACGTCCGCCCGCCCCGAGAGCAGGAGCCAAAAAGGGAAGGAAGTGAGGACAGGAGCCAGGGCCGCGGACTTAGAGGAGCGCCGGGACGCTTGGGGGCCGGGACCCAGAAGCCCGGGTCTCCAGCCCGACTGTGCTCGGGGAGCCTGGAGCCCACGCTGCCCTGCGCTGAGTGGGGACAGGATTCCCGTTTCCAACCCCGGGGAAGGGCGAGAGCTGAATCTGACATTCCGCTCCTCGCACACCGCGAGACTAAAACTCCCGCAGGGAGCGTGTCAGGAGGGACGGACCCAGTTTCTCCGGGCCGCGGGAGCTCCACTCCGCCCCCACCCACGCGTGTAGCGGGCCAAAATCCGCTCCGGGTTTTCCGGGGAGCCCGGCGCTCCCACCGGCTCGGGAGTGGGCGGGACAGGAAGCCGCCACTTCCGGTCCCAGAGCCGGCGCCGGAGGTTGTTTCCGGCGCCGAGGCCGGCCTCTCCGCTGCCTTGGTCACCCGCGAGTTCCCGCGGCCTGAGGGCACGCTGTCGGCCGTGGTGGCGCCCGGCTTCAGTCCCTTCCAAAGGGGCATTGGGTGCCGCCAAGGCGTTAGAGGCGGGGCCGTGAGAAGGAACCACGCGTGAGTGGAGGTGTCACAACGCCTGGAAAGAGGGTCCCTGAAGTAGAACTGAGACGTCCCTTTGAAAACACTGGAACGCGTTTATTCCCACACGATTAGACCTGCACCCTGCGTTCTTCGGTCCGACCGACCTGGCCCTCGAAGGTCCCCCGCAGCTGAGCCGCTGCTTCCTTCTTCCAGTAGTTTATTTGATTCAACACATTTTTTAATATTTAGGACGAAAAAAGGCTAACTTCTTAAACTGAGCGCCCTCCAGCGGGCCCTGTGCAGGCGCGGGAGACACCGCAGGGAAAGGACAGGGTCGTCCCGGCCTTCGAGAAGCCAACAGTCCGGGCAAGGAGGCAGATTTTTAACGACGACTCGCACAATCCTTAAATACAACCGTGGTGAACCGCACTAGAGGGACACGCGGCGGTCTGAGGGGGCGAGGCTGACCTGGTCTGTAGCCCAGGCAGAGAGAACAACGCTCTGGGACCCAGAGGGAGTGGGAGGCCATTGGAGAAAAGGATCAGCCTTAGGTGTAATGAGCTTTGGGAGGAGGGCGGGAGAGCGCTAAGCGGGCTTGAAAAGGTGAGCAGTGGCTGGAGCGCAGGGATGCACTGAGTCAGGGCAGGAAAGAATGGATTTGGCCTTTAGAGCACCGGTTCCTGTCTCAGAGGTCCCTGAGACTATTTCAAGGACTACGTGAGGTTTCGCCTATGTTCATAACAATCCTAAACTGTTACTTGCCTTTTCACTCTCGGTTCACTAAAGAACCTACATTGTCGTTTTCCTGAAGCTACATGACACGTACTGACATCGTCCCCACAGCTAATGGAACGTATGCTTGTGTCTTCCTGTGTATTAAACTGTTCTCAGTTTTGAGAACAGTACAGTAAATATCTGTGGCTTATAATCTACATAAGTGAAAGCTTAATAATTTTTAAGAGATCCTGAGACCAAAAATTTTGAGAACCGCTGCTCTAGAGTCCTAAGGAGGTGAATGCCTTGTGTCTTCAGGAGGCATTCCAGTGGCTCAGTGGAGAAAGACTGGAGGGAGCAGGAACAGAGGGCATACAGTTTGGGGAGTTATTACAGTAGCTTAGACCGGAGAGGATGGTGGCTTCCCCAGGATGGTGCTGAGCTGGCCTCACTCTAGTTTCTGGAAGAGAAATAAAAGCAGGTGAGGAATTCAGGGTATTTAGAAAGCAGGGCAAAGTGCTCATGGTCAGTCCAGAGACAAGTAAATGTCGTGGGCACAGAGGTGGCAGCAGAAAGAGGCTAACATTTTCTGTGTATAAGCCTGGCAGATGCTGCACCAAGTGCTTTTGCTCCTGCATCTTTCAAAGGAGATGCCCTATCTCCTTAAATCCTTCCAACAGCCCTCTGGGCTCTGCTGACCAGTACGGTAGCACCACTCACTTGTGTCTGTTGAGCATTTGAAATGTGGCTAGTCCAAACTGAGGTTTAAAATAAACCACTGTTTTTGAAGACTCAGGATGGAGAAAACACTATAATTTCTTATACTGATGACATGTTGCTGTGCCAACATTTTGGATATATTAGATATCTTTTACCTCTTTAATGCAGTGCCTAGACTATGCATTTAACTTTACATATGTGCCTTGTGATATATTTCTATAGGATATCACTGCCTAAGTCATTTTTTCCCTCCTTACACCCAAGGAAACAGGTGTAGCCTGTTTGAGATGGCAGAATTTAATACAGGTCTGTGTGAATTTCAAGGCTGGATTCTGCCCACCAGGCCAGCAGCTGCCCTCTTGGATGAGGAGTTGGGGAAAGGGGATAAAATGAGAAGGGAAAAATAAAGCAAAGTGGAGTGTTGTTACCTTTTCCGTTGAATTCTGTGTGGCCAGGTAGGCAGCTGTGGAGAGAGATTGAGAAGAGATGGGATGAGGGAGCAGTAGGGCAGAGGGATGAGTGTCAGACTTCTTTAGGAGGAGGCAGATAATGTCTTGCCTCTCAGGGGTCCCAGTTTGGGTGGGGCTCACACTCACCGGCCCAGCTCAGTGCCTTGAGGAGCCCAAGGAGGAGAAAGGCAGACAGGAAGAGGCCGATGCCGTCCTCCAGAGAGGGCCCAGAGAGACCTGGCAGGCAGAAGGGGCAGGAGAGTGAGTCTGAAATTCCCAGGCACACCCCCCAGCACCACCCCATTTCTCCATCCTCCAGGCTCTTACCAGCCACCCGCAGAGTGACCTCGGCGCTGCTCCCCAGGGCAGGCAGACTGGGGTGGTGGACCCGGCAGGCATAGCGGGCCCCATGCTGCTCACTGGTGACCGGGGGCAGCTGCAGGTGTGCGGAGAGGCTCACAGAGCCATCTGAGTGATGTCTCAGGGCCGAGAGCCACCTCTGGCCCTCAGCCTTCTGGAAGCGACCCTCTGGGCCACCCCGAAGCTCCCACTCCACCTCCAGGCCTGGGAGGGGTAGAAGTGGGACACGAGGCAGAGCAGCTCTGGGGGTGCCTCCCCAGGAGCAGCCCATACAAGAGGCGCTGGTGTCAGGGCCACCTTTGGGGGTTCTGGGGAGAGAGGAAGAAAGAAGCATGGGGAATTGATCTACAAAGTGCTCCCTCAGAGGCTCTCTGTGTGCCCTCTGGCTCCCCAGTACTGAGAGGGGTTTAGGGGTTTGCTCCCAGGTTGGGGAGCCCACCATCTTCCCATTGGTGTTTCGCAGGAATCTCCATGCCGTGTCCCCAGCCTCAGTGACCCCTTCTGCTTCATATTTGGGAACCTCCATCCCAAAGCCCCTTAGATCCCTAGGATCCCTTTACCCATTGCCCCTCTGACTCCCAGGGATCCCAGTCTATCTCCCCGTATTCACCCAGCACCCTTTTCTCCACTATCCTCCCATCATGGAGACCCTACAATCCTAGTGACCATCGTCTACCCATGAGAATCCCCATATCCTCACTCACTCTGTACAGCAAGCTCCAGGGTGATCTGCCCTTGCAGGTATGGCAGGTGAACAGTAGCCAGATAGGTACCCTCCTGGGAGGGCTTAACTGCAGGCAGCCAGAAGGTCCCATTTCCAGTCCATGGCCCCCAGGGCTCATCGTCATCCCAAGCAGCAAATGCCACTGCCCCCTCTCGGGCAGCTGGCACCTGCCCATTCAGTCCAGGAGTCACAGCAAGCAGCAGGTGCCCCTTACCCAGGTGCTGGCGTCGCCACTCCAGCCCAAAGGGAGGGGGACCTGGGGCCAGAGAAGTAGCAGCCTTGGGGGTGAGGGGCACGTAGGCAAAGCTCAAGTCCAGCAAGGCATCTTGTCCCATTCGGATGTGAGGGGTAGGGGTATGAGTGAAGACAGTTAGGACAGCTGGGGATGGTGGAGAAAGAAGGGTCGGGAGGGGAAGAGAAAGAGAAAAAATAGAGAAATTGAGTTACGGGGAGGAGTTAACTCTTAAGGACACTTCCTTGGACACTCACCATCTCCCAGCCCCCCTGCAATTCCCCTTTGCCCTGGGACTGTGTGGGACCCACTGTAACTCAGAGTGAGCAGAGAGGTCTCAAGGTGAATAAGGCAGCTTTAAAGGCTGCTCAGAACACACAGCCCATACTGCACCCACCCTGGGGATGAGGGATCTGAGGGTATTTGTGACACAACCTGAACCAGCCCACCAGTCTCCACATCCACCCTTGAGGAGCCAGGCCTTCCTTGGTTTGCTGGCGAAGACAGTGATGACTCATGACTGTCAATCCTGTGGTGCTACACAGAGTATTGACTGACTCTGGAAGGTTCTGGCTCTAGACTAAAGCTGAAAGAGAGCCACCTCTGGCCCTCAGCCTTCTGGAAGCGACCCTCTGGGCCACCCCGAAGCTCCCACTCCACCTCCAGGCCCTGGGAGGGGTAGAAGTGGGACACGAGGCAGAGCAGCTCTGGGGGTGCCTCCCCAGGAGCAGCCCATACAAGAGGCGCTGGTGTCAGGGCCACCTTTGGGGGTTCTGGGGAGAGAGGAAGAAAGAAGCATAGGGAATTGATCTACAAAGTGCTCCCTCAGAGGCTCTCTGTGTGCCCTCTGGCTCCCCAGTACTGAGAGGGGTTTAGGGGTTTGCTCCCAGGTTGGGGAGCCCACCATCTTCCCATTGGTGTTTCGCAGGAATCTCCATGCCGTGTCCCCAGCCTCAGTGACCCCTTCTGCTTCATATTTGGGAACCTCCATCCCAAAGCCCCTTAGATCCCTAGGATCCCTTTACCCATTGCCCCTCTGACTCCCAGGGATCCCAGTCTATCTCCCCGTATTCACCCAGCACCCTTTTCTCCACTATCCTCCCATCATGGAGACCCTACAATCCTAGTGACCATCGTCTACCCATGAGAATCCCCATATCCTCACTCACTCTGTACAGCAAGCTCCAGGGTGATCTGCCCTTGCAGGTATGGCAGGTGAACAGTAGCCAGATAGGTACCCTCCTGGGAGGGCTTAACTGCAGGCAGCCAGAAGGTCCCATTTCCAGTCCATGGCCCCCAGGGCTCATCGTCATCCCAAGCAGCAAATGCCACTGCCCCCTCTCGGGCAGCTGGCACCTGCCCATTCAGTCCAGGAGTCACAGCAAGCAGCAGGTGCCCCTTACCCAGGTGCTGGCGTCGCCACTCCAGCCCAAAGGGAGGGGGACCTGGGGCCAGAGAAGTAGCAGCCTTGGGGGTGAGGGGCACGTAGGCAAAGCTCAAGTCCAGCAAGGCATCTTGTCCCATTCGGATGTGAGGGGTAGGGGTATGAGTGAAGACAGTTAGGACAGCTGGGGATGGTGGAGAAAGAAGGGTCGGGAGGGGAAGAGAAAGAGAAAAAATAGAGAAATTGAGTTACGGGGAGGAGTTAACTCTTAAGGACACTTCCTTGGACACTCACCATCTCCCAGCCCTCCCTGCAATTCCCCTTTGCCCTGGGACTGTGTGGGACCCACTGTAACTCAGAGTGAGCAGAGAGGTCTCAAGGTGAATAAGGCAGCTTTAAAGGCTGCTCAGAACACACAGCCCATACTGCACCCACCCTGGGGATGAGGGATCTGAGGGTATTTGTGACACAACCTGAACCAGCCCACCAGTCTCCACATCCACCCTTGAGGAGCCAGGCCTTCCTTGGTTTGCTGGCGAAGACAGTGATGACTCATGACTGTCAATCCTGTGGTGCTATACAGAGTATTGACTGACTCTGGAAGGTTCTGGCTCTAGACTAAAGCTGAACACAGGCCTCTGGGCTCTGCTGAGGCAAGTATAGGCTGGTTAAGTGCCTAGAGCCTGATTGCCCTGATCAATCCCAACTAAGCAGCTGTTATATGGCCTTGGGCTAGTTAGTTTACTCTTCAGTTTCCCGTTCTCCTAAATAAGGATAATGATGATGCTAGCACTCATCCCAAGGAGTTGGAGCAGTGAAGGTTAAGTCAATTCATATCTGCTACTGATCTGGATAACACACCTATATATAAAAGCTGCTTAGAATAGTGCCTGGAACACAGTACATCTACAAAAGTGTTTGCTGTGATTACAGCCAGTCATCTGCCAGACAAACATAACATGTCCCAACTGAACAGCATCTCTAGAACATCTGGCCAGCTCCAGTGCCAGTCTTCCCTGCCTTAAATGATCACCACCAGCCCCTAGGCACTAAAGGCAAAACATTTGCAATCCCTAAGATTCCTTCTAATTCATGCATTCAACTAATATTGATTGAGCACCTAGGATGTTCAAAGTTGATGAAAGTGGTGAACAAGACAGGCAGCCCCCTGCCCTCATACTGTGCAGTCTGATAAGAAAGACAGATTGCCAAACACAACACACTATGTGCTATCCCCACCAGGCCCTAACTCTGTCTCCCAGATAGATGTTACATTTGTTCCCGACTCAAGTGCTCATCGATATACATTTGGGCAGTTACAGCAGCCTCCTCTCAGATCTCGCTCTCCTGCATTTCATCCTCCACACTATAACCAAATAACATGGCTGCAAATCTGACCTGGGCACTTGCCTGTTTAAAAATCCCAGTTACCTAGGAACCTAGCAACTAAAAGCAGAGGCTGGAGCTAGAGGGCCCAGGTTCAATCCTTAGCCTTGCTTCTTACAAACTGTGTGTCCTTGGACAAGTTACCTAACCCCTCTGTCTCATATTTCTTCATCTGTGACATGGGTATAACATCAGTACCTAGTTCTTATGGTTATTCAGAGGAATAAGTAAGATTATGTCTATAAAGTGCTTTAGAACAGGAGCTGTGTATAGAAAATGCTTAACTGTTACTACTTTCATTACTGTCGTCATCATGATGAAGGATTTGCAAAGTATCTTGGAAAAATGACTTAATCTCTATTTTTCCCATTAGTCCAATGACTGATCCTTGCCTACCCTTTGTAGGAATCATGTAAAACAACAGGCTTTTGGAAAAATGGCACACACATACATACACATACACACGAAACTTCTGATGATTCACTATCACTTATAAACCCCAGCTTTCATGAAACTTGGTAATCTAGCCCCCAACCTACCTTTTCGGACTTCTCCTGCACCCTAAGAACCAGCCACGGAGAAGCCCTTTCTATGACCAGTAGAAAATCTGTTGTCACTGGGCTTTTCTTTGCTTTGTTCAACTACCAGAAATGTCTGGGTTTTCCAAGTGGAAGTAATTTTTTTTTTCCTCTTGTGATTATTTTTGTTTTTTGGCTGTGCCACTTGGCTTGCAGAATCTTAGTTCTACAACCAGAGATTGAACTGGAGCCCTTGGCAGTGAAAGCATAGCAGAGTTCTAACTACTAGACCACCAGGGAATTCCCTACTTTTATGTAACTTTTAATCCTAGCTTCTAAGGCCTACAAAGTTAAACTCTGAACCTCACAGGACTGCTTTTTTCCAAGGGAGTAAAAAAAGTAAGCAATCATTTAGTTTATTTAAATCCAGAAACAAACCTTTGAATTGTATGAATCAATCTGTAGAATTTATAAACAAATCTTAAGCTAACAGTGCTCTTTAATATGGGTAATTGATGCAATTTTAGACCTGCATTCCACAACCTGGACTCTGTAAGAATATAAATGTAAACATAACAGGGCCAGAACCTGTTGGTAAGGAAATTTCTACTGTTTCACAGTTTGTGTTATATAGGTCTAGGCTTTTTTTGTTAAAAGTGAATGATAACAACTATTACAGGGTATTACTAAAAAAAAAATTAAACCCAAATCTAATCAAGCCTCTAGCTCCAACTATCAATGTATAGGAAACATGGAGAGAAAAGGAACACAGGAAATGACAGGATGAGGAGACAGTTGGTCAAATATAGAATATGGGGACATCTACAGAACAGACGACAAGCCAACAGCATTTAAAGGGAGGGGCAATTACAATAAGAGAGACTCAAGAGACAAAACTGCTATGGACTGGATGTGGCTCTGCCCTTCCCAACCCCCAATTCATATGTTGAAGCCCTAACCTGCAAGGTGACTGGAGACAGGGAGCTGGATAAGGTGACACAAGTCAATGAGGTCATAGGTAAGCCCTAATCTGATAGAGCTGGTGCCCTTATAAGAAGAGGAAGAAATAGCAAAGCCCTCTCTCTCTTCCCTCCCTGTGAGGACACAGCCAGAAGGCAGCCGCCTGTGACCACAAGGGGAGAGTTCTCAGCAGACAATAGCCATGCTAGAACACTGATCTTTGGTAGGGCTTCCCTGGTGATCCAATGGTTAAGAATCCCCTTTACAATGCAGGGAGCACAGGTTCAATCCCTGGCCCAGGAAGATCCCACATGCCTTGGAGTAACAACCCATGTGCCTTAACTACTACTGAGTCTGCACTGTAGAGCCTGTGCTCTGCAACAAGACAAATGGCCACAATGAGAAGCCCTCACACTGCAGCTGAAGAAAGCCCACACCCAGCAGCGAAGACCCAGCACAGCCAAAAATAATAAATGTTATTCCCATTAAAATATTTGGTAAATGTAACAACTATACAAGTAGGTATACGGTGTATGGCGGGTTCATTTTCCTCTCCTACTTTAGCGTATCACTGAAACTTTCTATAATAATTTGTAAAGAATGATGAGAAATATTACATACTAAGTATATAAAGTATATTTGTCAACAAACATTTTAGAGTATTTAATAATTTATTTGGTAAGAAATAAAGTATAAATAAATCCATGCTAGCAAAATTATTGATCTGTGACCCTGGAAAGAGTCTATTTTTATTTTACATGAAAAAAAATCCTTTCATTTTCTTAAATCCCTAATCAAGCAAGAATGTTTGAAAAGGAAGACTGAGCACAGCAACTAGTTTTCACCCCCAGTGATAGGGGTGAGCTGCAGTAACTCTCACCTGGCCACGGCCCTTGGTTCCCTATCCGCACTTCTTTTAGGGCTCAAGTCACTTTCTACTCTGCAATTATCCCATGACAAATCTGATGAGAACGTTTCTGAGAGTAGACTCTACATCTGATCACCTCTGTGACCCTTAAAAGTGTTCAAGGCCACCCCAGAGATTCTGATTTAATTCACCTGGAGTGAAATTTTTAAGGATTTTTATTCGCAGACCAAACTGAGAACTACAGGGCCCTAATTTATTCTTGGTGATAATAAACATTTATTAAACCAGTGAATAAATTAACAAAGTGTCTCCCTTGATTGTCACAACAGGAAGGCAGATGGGAAATACCATCCACATTTTACAGTTGGAAAAGCAGATTCAGAGAAAAAGGGACATTCTTACCCTACCCGGTGAAAGTATTGGAAATATTTCTGGCCACTAGAGACAACTGCCGTCCCCACAAGGAACAGTTTGCCTCTGTTCCTGCCCTGGGCAAGGTCTGGGGACAAAGAATGGAGATGGAAGCAGAGGTGAGGATTGCGTAGTGGGTGCTGAGTCCCATGGGTGATTCTCTCCGTGAGGAGAATGTCAGGGAGAAAGTACTGGGGAAGGCAGGGTGTAGAGCTCAATAGGGGTTGACGGGCAGGTCAGGCTGTATCCTTTCCATAAAATCACACAATGTTTAAAAATTGCCAAGGACTCTGTTCCCATCACCCTCCAGAGAAGAGCTCCAAGAAAGCCAAATCCAGGTCACACCTTCCCCACTTTTGCTTTATCCCTCCACTCCTTGCGCCCAAGACCCGAAAAGCGCCCAAGCCCTGGGCCTCGAACCGGGTTACACAATGCGGCAAGTGGTCCGTCCTTGCAGCCGGAACCACCAGATCCCCCGGCGTTTCCCTTCCATGACTCAAGCCCACCATTCAGTGACCACAGAGTCAACACATCATCAGGAGCCCTAAGAGGAGGCTGTCAGGGGAGGTTAACGCGCTTGAGCACTAGAGCCTGTGCTTTGCAGATTGTTCCAGCGCCGGATGTGGGAGCGGGTGGGGCGTGAAGGCAGTTTTTTTTTAACCGGGTGAACAGCAAAGGTGGGGGCGCCTCGCAAGATTTCAGAGGAAAGGAGCAAAAGTTCCTGCTTCTGATACCCTCCCAGGCCTCTCTCCCAGCGAGTTGCTTAAGGTCTGCTGCTGCTGCTAAGTCGCTTCAGTCGTGTCCGACTCTGTGCGACCCCATAGACGGCAGGCCACCAGGCTCCTCTGTCCATGGGATCCTCTAGGCAAGAATACTGGAGTGGGTTGCCATTTCTTTCTCCATTCTTAAGGTCAGGTGTCCGGAACCCCCGCCTCTCTCCAAAACCCCGCCCCAAACCGCATTTTATTTTAGATTAGGTTGGGACTAGATGAAGCGGTAAAGACATTTTAACTTTAACTGAACTGCCTTGATTTACAAATAAAGAAACAGAGACTCGACTGGGGACGTGACTCGCTCAAGTTCGCAGAGCGAGTTAACGGCTGATCTGGACGCTTACAATCTACCCAATAATCTCCCATTTCCCTCTAGAGCTACCTGTTGCCATGGTGATGAGAGCAGGCTCCGGCTGAGGCACCGACTGTGGTCGAAGGAGGGTGGAGAGGCTGAGGAACGGGCTAGACATGCTGACCATGAGCCAAGTCCCGTCCAGGACCCGCGGGCAGCTCTGCTCCGGGGTCAAGCCGCTGAGCCATTTGGCCGAGGCTGGGAGCGGGAGGTAGAGGCTCATCTCGCAGCGTGGCGCGGGGGCGTCCCGGGGATACTGTCTGAAGGCGGCCTGAAGGGTGCCCGAGGGATCTGTGAACGCAGAGAGAGGAGCTGCAGGAGTAGAGTCTCCGCCAGGAAAGAAGAGGGGAGGGCAGCGTCCAGGGACTTTCAAAGGTGCAGACTAGCCGATCGTGAGAGACCGAGAGGGCGGATCGTTTCACTTTACAGCTGGGGGAAACTGAGGCCCGAGGTCACTGAGACCCAAAGGGCTGGAGGGTTTCGGGGGAGGCAACAGAGTTGGGAGCGAGTCAGGGATGACTCACCGTGAACTTTGAGGTAGCGCTCTGGGGCGAGGTCCGGTCGAGGAGGTGGGCTCTCCGCGCCCTGGCGCAGCAGCAGGGCAGCGGGTTTCTTGGCCAACTTGCCCCCGCCCGCATCCTCCACGAACCAGCACTCAATCACCGCGGGACTGGCCGAGACAGCGGTCGCCAAGCCTGGGGAGAGGGGAGTGAGTGAAGGCACGGCCCCACCTCAGGTGACCCGACCTCCCCCATCCCCGGACGTGGCGGGGCTCACCTCCCACCGTTCCCTGTGGAAGGAGTCACGGGGGTCGCTCACCCAAAGCCACAGCGAGGAGCAGGGACAAGCGCTTCATGGCGCTCGGATTTCTCAGCTCCGAAGCCGCCTCTTCCTCCTTTCACTTTCACTTTCCTCCAAAGGCCAGCAGGTGGGGCGGAGGAAATCCCCTCTCAGGCTAGGGGAAAGCTCGTGGGAGGCAGGTTCTCTCCCCGCCTTACCTCCTCCCCTGCGCCGGACAGGGTTCCCGGAACATCCTCTGCAGCTGAGGAGTTCCGGTCTGGGGACCTCAGGCCCGCCCAGCTCTCCTGGACCAGCCAGCGCCGCAGAGTCCGGGAGCCTTCCCACACCCGAGGCGCCCCTACCTGTCCCCCCTAACCCCGAATCCACTTCCCTGAGAACCATTACTCTACCTTCCCCAACCTGTGCCGGGTCCCAAGCAGACACATCGGGGTTGTCGGGAAGCCAAATGAAATAACCAATAAATATTTTAATCACTGTTTAGAAAAAATAAGATTTAAAATAAAAACCTGTACTCCTACAACTTAGTCCCTCCTTGTCTCCATCCCCCTCTCTCCCCAGTGAGAATTGAGTTTGGGGACCCCCAAAGTGGGGGAGGAGAGATTAGGGTAGAAATAAAGGGCACATCCTTTTGCGGGGCAGCCTATATTCTAGGACAAGGGTGGGGCTCTAAGGCCTGGTCCCCACAACTACACAAACACAGACTTCAGGTACAGACTACAACCACCTGACCCTCGACCCAGTGACTCCTGGATGCTCAACAAGCCCCCTCACCCCCACCCCCACCCCCACCCCAC
>SJYC01013744.1:0-47010 GCA_006408675.1 Madoqua kirkii | reverse complement strand
AAGCGTCGTGAGGGAAATCAAAGTCCAAATGGAGACCTGCCCAACCCCGCCCCCCATAAATTGTGGTTGGTGGGTGGAGTGCGGAGGGAACAGCCGAAGAGGTAATTAGACCTCAAATCTGGAGTCTCTAGGGCCTCTTAGCTAAACTCCATTTTGACCTTGATAAAAAAAAAACATTGTTTTCTTGGGAAGACCTTGTTTACCCCAAAATAGTACAACGGATGTCACAGTTTCGCTTAGAATCAACTCATATTATCGTTTGCTGCCGCCACAGGAAACCATATTACCAATCAAAAGAAAGAAAGAAACTAGATCGGAGTCTGAACTAATTATGTTTTTAAATCAGTGACAGCTTTATTTTTAAAACAACTTTATTTATGGCTGTTCTGGCTCTTTGTGGCTGTGTGAGCATTTTTTCCGAGTTGGGGCAAGCGGGGGCAACTCTCTAGTCGCCTATGCATGGCCTTCTCATCGCAGTGGCTTCTCTTCTTGCCGAGCAAGTGCTGTAGGTGCGCACAGCCTTCAGCAGTTGTTGTAGCACTTGAGCTCAGTAGTTGCTGCTCCCTCAGCTCTAGAGCACAGGCTCAGTAGTTGTGGCACTTGGGCTTAATTGCTCCCCAACATGTGGGATGCTTTCCCCATTGGGGATTGACCCACAACCTGTCCCCTGCATTGGTGGTCGGATTCTTTACCACTGAGCCACCAGGGAAACCCCATACTAATCGTTATGAGTTGTGTTAATTAAACAAGGAGAACTTGATGCCCAGGCAGTCTACTTAAGCCAAAATCTAAACCTATAAATGACTCAAGATTAGGTAATCAAGAAGCTAGAACAGGGACTTCCCCAGAGTGGTTAAGAATCTGCATTTCCACTGCAGGTCCCACTGAGGTGGGTGAGCTAAGGTCCTGCATGCTGCATGGGGAAGCCCAAACTGCTCCCCCAACTCACCAAAAAAAAGAAACACTGGAAAACAGTCACACAGCCAGCTGGGCTAAGCTATAGCCAATCAAATAATTTCCTTTCTTTGCTTCCACATTTTCTCCATTAAAGCCTTTCCTCTGGGTCAGGTCTGAGGATGTTCAAACTACCCATGCAGTTGTGCTCCTTTCACATGCTAGCAAGGTAATGCTCAAAATCCTTCAAGCTAGGCTGAACCTACTTCAAGCCAGTACATGAACCATGTACTTCCAGATACACACACTGGATTTAGAAAAGGTGGAGGAACCAGACATCAAATTGCCAACATCAAATTGCCATCATAGAAAAAGCAAGAGGATTCCAGAAAAGCATCTACTTCTGCTTCATTGATTATACTAAAGCTTTTGGCTGTGGGTCACAACAAACTGTGGAAAAGACTTCAAGAGATAGGAATACCAGACCACCTTACCTGCTTCCTGAGAAAACTGTATGCAGGTCAAGAAGCAACAGATAGAACCAGACATGGAAAAACAATTCAGTTCAGTTGCTCAGTTGTGTCTGACTCTGCGACCTCATGGACAGCAGCATGCCACACTTCCCTGTCCGTCACCAACTCCTGGAGCTTGCTCAAATTCATGTCCATCCAACCATCAGTACTGAAGTCAGTGATGCCATCCAGCCATCTCATCCTCTATCATCCCTTTCTCCTCCTGCCTTTAATCTTTCCTAGCATCAGGGTCTTTTCCAATGTGTCAGTTCTTCGAATCAGATGGCCAAAGTATTGGATCTTCAGCTTCAGCATCAGTCCTTCCAATGAATATTCAGGACTGTTTTCTTTTAGGCTTGACTGGTTGGATTTGTTGCAGTCCAAGGAACTCTCAAGAGTCTTCTCCAACACCACAGTTTGAAAGCATGAGTTATTCTGTGCTCAGCTTTCTTTATGCTCCAACTCACATCCATACATGACCACTGGAAAAACCATATCTTTGACTAGACAGACCTTTGTTGGCAAAGTAATGTCTCTCTTTTTAATGTGCTGTCTAGGTTTGTCTAGCTCAGTTTGTAAAAAATCTGCCTACAATGCAGGAGACCTGGGTTTGATTCCTGGGTTAGGAAGATCTGCTGGAGAAGGGATAGGCTACACACTCAAGTATTCTTGGGGTTCCCTTGTGGCTCAGCTGGTAAAGAATCCGCCTGCAGTGCAAGAGACCTGGGTTCAGTCCCTGGATTGGGAAGATCTCCTGGAGAAGGAAAAGGCTACCCACTCCAGTATTCTAGCCTGGAGAATTCTATGGACTGTATAGTCCACGAGGTCCCAAAGAGTTGGACACAACTGAGCAATTTTCACTTCATTTCACTAGGCTTGTCATAGCTTTTCCTCCAAGGAGCAAGCAAGCGTCTTTTACTTTCATGGCTGCAGTCACCATCTGCAGTGATTTTGGAGACCCCTAAAATAAAGTTCTTCACTGATTCCATTGTTTCCCCATCTATTGGCCATCAAGTGATGGGACCAGATGCCATGATCTTTGTTTTCTGAATGTTGAGTTTTAAGCCAGCTTTTTCACTCTCCTCTTTCACTTTGATCAAGAGGCTCTTTAATTCCTCTTCGATTTCTGCCATAAGGGTGGTATCATCTGCATATCTGAGGTTATTGATATTTCTCCTTGCAATCTGGATTCCAACTTGTGCTTCATACAGCTCAGCATTTGGCATGATGTACTCTACATATAAGTTAAATAAACAGGATGATGATATACAGCCTTGCTTGACTCCTTTCCCAGTTTGGAACCAGTTTGTTGTTCCGTGTTCAGTTCTAACTGTTGCTTCTTGACCTGCATACAGATGTCTCAGGAGGCAGGTAAGGTGGTCTGGTATTCTCATCTCTTGAAGAACTTTTCACAGTTTGTTGTGAACCACACAGTCAAAAGCTTTAATGTATTCAATGAAGCAGAAGTAGATATTTTTCTGGAATCCTCTTGCTTTTCCTGTGATCCAATGGGTGTTGGCAATTTGATCTCTGCTTCTTCTGCCTTTTCTAAATCCAGCTTCAGCATCTGGAATTTCTCGGTTCACATACTATTGAAGCCTCCCTTGGAGAATTTTGAGCATTGCTTTGCTAGCACGTGAGATGAGTGCAGTTGTGTGGTAGTTTGAACATTCTTTGGCATTGCCTTTCTTTGGGATTGGGATGAAAACTGACCCTTTACAGTCCAGGGGCCACTGCTGAGTTTTCCAAATTTATCGGCCTATGGAATGCAGCATTTTCACAGCATCATCTTTCAGGATTTAAAATAGCTCAACTGGAATTCCATCATCTCCACTAGCTTTGTTCCTAGTGATGCTTCCTAAGCCCCACTTGACTTCACATTCCAGGATGTCTGGCTCTAGGTGAGTGATCACAATATTGTGGTTATCTGGGTCATTAAAAGCTTTTTTGTATAGTTCTTCTGTGTATTCTTGTCACCTTTTCTTAATATCGTCTGTTAGGTCCATACCATTTCTGTCCCTTGTTGTGCCCATCTTTGCATAAATGTTCCCTTGGTATCTCTAATTTTCTTGAAGAGATCTCTAGTATTTCCCATTCTATTGTTTTCCTCTATTTCTTTGCATTGATCACTTAGGAAGGCTTTCTTATCTCTTCTTGCTATTCTTTGAAACTCTGCATTCAGATGGATATCTCTTTCCTTTTCTCCATTGCCTTTTGCTTCTCTTCTCTTTTCAGCTATTTGTAAGCCTTTTTTGGACTTTTTGCATTTTGCTTTTTCACATTTCTTTTTTTGAGGGATAGTCTTGGTCACTGCCTCCTGTACAGTGTTAGAAACCTCCATCCATAGTTCTTCAGGCATTTTATCAGATCTAATCCCTTGAATATATTTGTCACATTCACTGTGCAATCATAAGGGATTTGATTTAGGTCATACCTGAATGGTCTAGTGGTTTTCCCTGCTGCTGCTGCTGCTGCTGCTGCTGCTAAGTCACTTCAGTTGTATCCGACTCTGTGCGACCCCATAGATGGAAACCCACCAGGTTCCCCTGTCCCTGAGATTCTCCAGGCAAGAAACTGGAGTGGGTTGCCATTTCCTTCTCCAATGCATGACAGTGAAAAGTGGAAGTGAAGTCGCTCAGTTGTTTCCGACTCCTGGCAACCCCATGGACTGCACCTTACCAGGCTCCTCCGTCCATGTGATTTTCCAGGCAAGAGTACTGGAGTGGGTTGCCATTGCCTTCTCCTAGTGGTTTTCCAACTTTCTTCAATTTAAGTCTGAATTTTGCAATCAGGAGTTCGTGATCTGAGCCACAGTCAGCTCCCAGTCTTGTTTTTCCTGACTGTATAGAGCTTCTCCATCTTCGGCTGCAGAGAACGTAATCAATCTGATTTCATTATTGACCATCTAGTGACCTCCACGTGTAGAGTCTTCTCTTGTGTTGTTGGAAGAGGGTGTTTGCTACAATTAGTGTGTTCTCTTGGCAAAGCTCTGTTATCCTTTCCCCTGCTTCATTTTGTACTCCAAGGCCAAACTTGCCTGTTACTCCAGGTATCTCTTGACACATACTTTTGCATTCCAGTCCCCTATGATGAAAAGGACATCTCTTTTGGGTGTTAGTTCTAGTCAGTCTGGTAGGTCATCATAGAACCGTTCAACTTTAGCTTCTTTGGCATTACTGGTCAGGGAATAGATTTAGATTACTGTGATATTGAATGGTTTGCTTTGGTAATGAACAGAGATCATTCTGTCATTTTTGAGATTGCACCCAAGTACTGCATTTCAAACTCTTTTGTTAACAATGAGGGTTACTCCATATTTTCGAAGGGATTCTTGCCCACATTAGTAAATATAATGGTCATCTGAATTAAATTCACTCATTCTGGTCCATGTTAGTTCACTGATTCCTAAAATGTAAATGTTCACTCTTGCCATCTCCTGTTTGACCACTTCCAATTTACCTTGCTTCATGGACCTAACACTCCAGATTGTTCTTTACAGCATCGGACTTCACTTCTATCACCAGTCACATCCACAACTGGGCGTTGTTTCACTTTGGCTCTGTCTCTTCATTCTTTCTGGAGTTATTTCTCCACTCTTCTCCAGTAGCATATTGGGCACCTACCGACCTGGGGAGTTCATAGTTCAGTGTACTCCTGTTTGACCACTTCCAATTTACCTTGCTTCATGGACCTAACACTCCAGATTGTTCTTTACAGCATCGGACTTCACTTCTATCACCAGTCACATCCACAACTGGGCGTTGTTTCACTTTGGCTCTGTCTCTTCATTCTTTCTGGAGTTATTTCTCCACTCTTCTCCAGTAGCATATTGGGCACCTACCGACCTGGGGAGTTCATAGTTCAGTGTTATATCTTTTTGCCTTTTCATAGTGTTCACAGACTGATTCAAAATTGGGAAAGGAGTAAGACAAGGCTGTATATTGTCATGCTGCTTATTTAACTTCTGTGCAGAGTATATCATGTGTAATCACAAGCTAGAATCAAGATTGCTGGGATAAATATCAACAAACACAAATATGCAGATAATACCACCCTGATGGCAGAAAGCAAAGAGGAAATAAAGAGCCTCTTGATCAAGGTGAAAGAGGAGAGTGAAAAAGCTAGTTTAAAACTCAAAATGAAAAAAACTAAGATCATGGCATCTGGTCCCATCACTTGATGGCAAATAGATGGGGAAAAAATGGAAACAGTGGCAGATTTTATTTTCTTAGGCTCCAAAATTGCTGCAGACAGTGACTGCAGTCATGAAATTAAAAGACACTTGCTCCTTAGAAAAAAAGCTATGACAAACCTAGATAGCATATTAGAAGACAGAGACAATACTTTGCTGAAAAAGGTTCATCTAGTCAAAGCTATGTTTTTTTCAATAGTTGTGTATGGATGTGAGAGTTGGACCATAAAGAAAACTGAGTGCTGAAGAATAGATGCTTTCGAACTGTAACGCTGGAGAAGACTTTTGAGAGTCCCTTGAACAGCAAGGAGACCTAACAATTCCCTGAATATTCATTGAAAGAACTGATGCTGAAGCTGAAGCTCCAGTATTTTGGCCACCTGATGCGAAGAGCTGACTCACTGGGAAAGACCCTGATGCTGGGGAAGATTGAAGGCAAGAGGAGGGGGCAACAGAAGATGAAATGATTGGATGGTATCACCAACTCAATGGACATGAGTTTGAGCAAACCCTGGGAGATAGTGAAGGACAGAGGAAGGCTGGTGTGCTGCAGTCCATGAGGTCGAAAAGAGTTGGACACAACTTAGTTACTTAACAGCAATAGCAACAGGTCTGAGGAGTGTTCATAACCACTTCTGGTTTGACACAGTGCCGTTCCATGCATTTTTGCTCAAATAAACTTAAAAATGTTAACATGCTTCAGTTTAACATTAACAGTTGTGTGAGCAGAACCTTGACAAGTCACCCGATGTCATGAAGGACAAATGAAATCAGATTTTCTTTTGGGTAAATCATGAAATGCTGTGTAAATACAATGTATCAATTTCTGATAACCTCACTATGTCTCAGATAAGTTTGCAATAATGCCACCCAAACACCTTCATCATCTCCTTTTAGTTCCTTCCTCATGGTAAGTTCAAAACTAGGATCTTGTGTAATACATAAACCCAGCACTTTATTGAATTTAAAAATTTTTGGAAGCAATTTAAAACTTACAGAAAACATTTAAGAACAGTACTGGGGACTCTGGTGTCCTTTCCCTCCAATTCCCCATTTGTCAACATTTGGCCCTGTTTGCTTATTTCTCTCAACCCCAAGGTAACTGTCTGTTATGAACTGAATTGTGTTTCTCCAAAATTCAAATATTGAAACCTTAACTCCCAGTACCTCCAAATATGATCTTATTTGGACATAAGATTGTTGCAGATGTAATTGGTTAAATTAAATTGAAATCATACTACAGTAAGTGGACCCTTAATTCAATATGACTGATGTTCTTATAAAGGGAAATTTAGACACAGACCTGCATATCATGAGAATATCATATGAACATGAAGGCAGAGATAGGGTTTCTGTTTCCACGAGTCAAGGAATGCCAAAGATTGCCAACAAACCATGAAAAGCTACGGGAGAGGTGTGGTATAGACTTTTCTGTCATAGCCCTCAGAAAGAACTAACCCTTTTGACACTTAGTTTTCTGACTTCTAGCCTTCAGAATTATAGGATGATCAATTTCTGCTGTTTAAGCTACCCTGTTTGCAGTACTTTGTTGTGGCAGCCCTAGGAAAGTAATGTACCATCCTATTCAGGAAATCAATACAAGTATCCAATTCATAGGTACAATTCATATTTTATCAGTGGTCCTATTAATGGCTGTCTTTTCTGTTCTGGGATCACATATCGCATTTGGTTGTCACATACCTGCAGTCTCCTTCAATGAGAGCAGTTCAGTTCAGTTCAGTTCAGTTCAGTTCAGTCGCTCAGTCATGTCCGACTCTTTGTGACCCCATGAACAGCAGCACACCAAGTCTCCCTGTCCATCACCAACTCCCAGAGTCCACCCAAACCCATGTCCATTGAGTCAGTGATGTCATCCAACCATCTCATCCTCTGTCATCCCCTTCTCCTGCCACCCTCAATCGTCCCCAGCATCAGGGTCTTCTCAAATGAGTAAGCTCTTCACATCAGGTGGCCAAAGTATTGGAGTTTCATCTTCAACATCAGTCCTTCCAATGAACACCCAGGACTGATCTCCTTTAGGATAGACTGGTTGGATCTCCTTACAGTCCATGGGACTCTCAAGTCTTCTCCAACACCACAGTTCAAAAACATCAATTCTTCGGCACTCAGCTTTCTTTATAGTCCAACTCTCACATCCATACATGACTACTGGAAAAACCATAGCCTTTACTAGATTGACCTTTGTTGGCAAAGTAATGTTTCTGCTTTTGAATATGCTATCTAGGTTGGTCACAACTTTCCTTCCAAGGAGTAAGTGTCTTTTAATTTCATGGGTGCAGTCACCATCTGCAGTGATTTTGGAACCCCCAAAAATAAAGTCAGCCACTGTTTCCATTGTTTCCCCATGCACTTGCCATGAGGTGATGGGACCAGGTGACATGATCTTCATTTTCTGAATGTTGAGCTTTAAGCCAGCTTTTTCACTCTCCTCTTTCAACTTTCATCAAGAGGCTCTTTAGTTCTTCACCTTCTGCCATAAGGGTGGTATCATCTGCACATCTGAGCTTATTGATATTTCTCCCAGCAATCTTGATTCTGTCTTGAGCTTCCTCCAGCCCAGAGTTTCTCATGATGTACTCTGCATATAAGTTAAATAAGCAAGGTGACAATATATAGCCTTGACGTACTCCTTTTCCTATTTGGAACCAATCTTTTGTTCCATGTCCAGTTCCAACTGTTGCTTCCTGACCTGCATACAGATTTCTCAAGAGGCAGGTCAGGTGGTCTGGTATTCCCATCTCTTTCAGAATTTTCCACAGTACTTGTGAGTAGTACTTCTGTATTTCTCCATCGTCCATGAATCACTTTGAAAGAGTACAAGATTTTCATTTCTGTAAGATGTCTCTTACAGAGACAAACCTCAGTGCATGTAAGGGGAAGAGAGAAATAATGAACCCCTCTCCTTGCATCACATCAGAAGTTACAAGAAATGAAACCATCTCACTCTTGATGCTGCCAAACCAGTCTGGCAGGTTTCTCTACCATAAAGCCATGACTGTTCCTTTGTAATTCCTAAGTATCTGGCACTTCATCAAATCTCCCCCTTTCTACTGTATCATCATTCACTGATGACTCTCATCAGAATAAGCATGATGATGTTTGTTAAATGGTGATTTTTTTATTCCATTATTTTTTCTTCAGTTTTCAGTAAACAGCCTACTATAAAGAGAAATTTCTTTCTCTTTTCTTTATTTATTTCATATGAACTTATGGATTCCTATTTTATTAATGAATTGTAATCCATTATTACCATATGTATTTATATTGTCTGGGCCCATGCATTTCTATTTTGTTTCATTAATTATAATCAGTTACTATTATCATCATTAATTTCATGCACAAGTTATCCCAAATTTGGGCATCTCCAGGTTCCAAGATTCATGCCCACCAGCCTCTACCACTCCCACAGGAGAGAATGGGAAGCCCATGGGCCTGCTGTTGCAAATGAAGTTCACAGGCATCTGAGCTGCTACAGCAGTAGTGCCCCATGGGTTCCTAGCTGGTGCAGGGAGAGAGAAGCGGGAAGCATTTTCCGGATAGTGGCTTGGACCCCTCTACTTGTCATCAGGCACCACTAAGGAGCTCCTGTGCAAGCTGGGCAAGTAGTGAAACATCCTGGTGCTGATGAGGGTGAAGATGAAGAATGTGAAGGGCAGCATCCTCACCTGTATCTCAAGAGCTCGGTGAGAAGGATCACCTGCTGACCACTGGCCGTGTGTGTGCTCGTCATGTCTGACTCTTTGTGACCCTTTGGACTGTAACCTGTCAGGCTCCTCTGTCTATGGGATTTTTTTAGACAAGAATATTGGAGCAGGTTGCCTTTTCCTACTCCAGGGGATCTTCCTGACCCAGGGATTGAACGCACGTCTCCTGTGTCTCTTCCATTGCAGGTGGATTCTTGACCACTGAGCCATCGTGAAAGTCTTGCTGCCCATGGCTATCATTTGCAAAAAGTGACGGAATGTGAACAAGTTCCCTTTTGGCCTTTGGGACTCCCAGACACCTGCCAGCTTAGAAGAGACCTCGGGCCACTGCTGTTGAACTCCCTATACCTCTGGGGCACTGTTTGACAGTACTGAGGCTTAGGGCAGTTGGACTCTTCTGCTGTTGACTTGGCACCCTCTCTTGTTGCCTCCTGAAGCAAGGTCCTGAAGTCTGGGACCTCAGACTCTGCACTGGTGACACCAGCAATTATGACTTTATCTACCTTTCCCCACTTTCACCCCCACCCCACCCCCCAAGTTTATATTGCATGTTCTGGAAAAGCAGAAGCTTCAGAACTACTTAACTTGAAACTAATCCCCTATGGATGCAGACAGGATGCCCACGACTAGAGATTTGGGCAGACAACACTTTGATTTTGGCCAGCAATCAGAGACAACTCTTTTGTGTGCTGTGATCAGAGATCCAAGTAACATAAGTTCTCCTACTTTTTGTGCCTCCCCTCACCTTGCCCTCACCCCTAAGCAGTTTCTTGGGGGACTGGCAGATCTCTGCTTCTTTCTCCTAGGACCTCCCTCTCAGAAGGCCATTTTTAGGGAAATCTTGGTGATCTGTTTATGAGGATCCAGCTTGCCAGGGACTTAGATATATGCTGTTATGTTTGCTACAGATTCTACTTTCTGTACAGTTAGTCAGATTAAAGTTCTCACTGCATGTGTTTGGCAAAGTGAATTAAACAGAAAGTAAGGTTAAAAAAAGTATCCCAGTTTGGCAAATGGGAAAGTCCTTCAAGCTAGCTTCTGTGTCCTTCTACAATATCCCCAGTATTATTTGATAATTTCCTTACTTTCTTTTTCCTTACATTTTATTATTTTTTTAACCCCAAAACATTTTGTATTGAGATATAGCCAATTAATAATGTTGTGATAGTTTCAGGTGAACAGCAAAGGGACTCAGCAATACACATACATATATCCATTCTCCCCCAACCCCCTCTCCCATCCAGGCTTTCACATAACATTGAGCAGAGTTCCACGTGCTATACAATAGGTCTTTTTTGGTTATCCATTTTAAATGTAGCAGTGTATACCTGATTTTCCCAAAGTCCCAACTATCCCTTTCCCCCTGGCAACCATAAGTTTGTTTTCTAAGTCTGTGATTCTCTTTCTGCTTTGTAAATAAGTTCATTTATGTTTTTTCTTTTTAGATTCCACATATAACTGGTGTCATATATTTCTCCTTCCCTATCTGACTTCCTTCGCTCAGTATGGCGCTCTCTAGGTCCATCCGTGTTGCTATGAATGGCCTTATCTCATTCTTTTTAAGAGCCACGTAATATTCCATTGTATATGTGTGCCACATCTTCTTTGTCCATTCCTCTGTCAATGGACATTGAGGTTGCTTCCAGTCTTGGCTATTGTAAACAGTGCTGCAATGAACATTCAGGTGCATGGATCTTTGGGGGCTATGTTTTTCTCTGGATATATGCCCAGGAGTGAGGTTGTAGGTAGCTCTGTTTTTAGTTTTTTAAGGAAACTCCATACTCCATTTTTAGTTTAAGTTCTCCAGAGTCATTGTACCAATTTACATTCCTATCAGCAGTGCAGGAGAGTTCCCTTCTCTCCACACCCTCTCTAGCATTTGTTGCTTTTGGATTTTTTTAATGATAGCCATTCTGACCAGTTTGTGGTGATACCTCACTGTTTTGACTTGCATTTCTCTCATAACTAGTGATGTTCAACATCTTTTCATGTACCTAATTGCCATCTGGATATCCTCTTTGGAGAAATATCTATTCAGGCCTTCTGCCCATATTCTTTAGTGGGTTGTTTGTTTTGATGCTAGTAAGTGTTATAAGTGTTATAAGTTGTTTATAAATTTTGGAGACTAATTCCTTATTGGTCACATTACAAATATTTTCTCCCAATCTATGGATTGTCTTTTTGTTTTGTTTATTGTTTCCTTTGCTCTACAAAAGCTTTTGCGTTTCAGTAGGCCCCATTTGTTTAGTTT
The DNA here is from genome assembly GCA_006408675.1 of Madoqua kirkii. Taxonomy (NCBI): domain Eukaryota; kingdom Metazoa; phylum Chordata; class Mammalia; order Artiodactyla; family Bovidae; genus Madoqua; species Madoqua kirkii. The sequence goes on along the minus strand of SJYC01013744.1, from coordinate 35,436 downwards.
TGTTTTTATTTCCATTATTCTGAGAGATGGATCAAAAAAAATGTTGCTGTGATTTACGTCAGAAAGTGTTCTGCCTATGTTTTCCTCTAGGAGTTTTATAGTGTCTGGTCTCACATTTAGGCCTTTAGTACATTTTGAGGTTATTTTTGCATATAGAGTTAAGGGATGATCTAATTTCATTTTTAAAAATTTATTTATCTATTTGACTGCACCAGATTTTAGTAGCAGCATATGATTTCTTAGTTGGGGCATGTGGAACCTAGTTCTCTGACCAGGGATTGGACCCAGGCCCCCTGCAGTGGGAGTGAGGAGTCTTAGCCACTGGACCACCAGGAAGTCCATTCATTTTTTCACATGTGGTTGTCCAGTTTTCCCAGCACCATTTGTTGAAGAGGCTGTCTTTCCAACATTGTGTTGTCTTGCCTCCTCTTCACAGATTAATTGACTATAAGGGCATGGGCTTGTTTCTCAGTTTTCTACCCTGTTCCATTGGTCTATATTTCTATTTTTGTGCCCATACCATACTGTTTAGATGACTTAGCTTTGTAGTATAGTCTGAAATCAGGGTGCCTGATTGCTCCAGTTTCATTTTTCAAGATTGCTTGGCTCTTCAGGGTCTTTTGTTTCTCTATAAAATTTTTAAGATTTTTTTTGTTCTAGTTCTGTGAAAAATGCCATTGGTAATTTGCTAGGGATTGTATTGAATCTGTAGGTTGCCTTGGGTAGTATAGTCATTTTGACAAAATTGATTCTTTCACTCCATGAACATGGTATATTTTTCCATCTGTTTATGTCTTCTTGGATTTCTTTCATCAGCATCTTATAGTTTTTGAGGCACAGGTCTTTTGTCTCCTTAGGTAGGTTTATACCTAGGTATTTTATTCATTAGATGCAGTAGTAAATAGAATTGCTTCTTGAATTTCTCTTTTTTGATCTTTCATTGTTAGTGTATAGAAATGCAACAGACTTCTGTGTATTAATTTTGTAACCTGCTACCTTACCAAATTCATTGATGAGTTCCAGTAGTTTTCTGGTAGCATCTTTAGGATCTTTTATGTACAGTATCATGTCATCTGCAAACAGTGAAAGTTTAACTTCTTTTCCAATTTGGACTTTTTTTTACTTCTTTTTCTTCTCTGATTGCTGCATTTAGGACTTTCAAAACTATGTTGACTAAAAGTGGTGAGAGTGGACATCCTCGTCTTGTTCCTGGTGTTAGGGTTCCCGGAATGCTTTCAGCTTTTCACCATTGAGTATGATGCTAGCTGTAGGTTTGTCATATATGGCCTTTATTATGTTGAGGCATGTAGCCCCTATGCTCACTTTCTGGAGAGTTTTTATCATAAATGGGTGCTGAATTTTGTCAAAAGATTTTCTGCATCTGTTGAGATGATCATATAGTTTTTATTCTTCAATATGTTGATATGGTGTATCACATTGATTGACTTGCAGATGTTAAAAAATCCTTACATTCCTGGGATGAATCCCACTTGATCATGGTGTATGGTCTTTTTAGTGTATTGCTGGATATGGATTGCTAGTATTTTATTGAGGATTTTTGTATCTCTGTTCACCAGCGATATTGGCCTGTAAGTTTCTTTTTTTGTGTGGTATCTTTGACTGATTTTGGTATTAGGGTGATGGTAGCCTTGTAAAATGAGCTGGAAAGTTTTCCTTCCTCTGCGACATTTTGGAATAGATTCAGAAGGATAGGTGTTAACTCTTTTCTAAATACTTGACAAAATTCACCTGTGACGCCGTTGGATCCTAGACTTTTGTTTGTTGGGAGGTTTTTAATCCCTGTTTCAATTTCAGTGCTTGTGATTGGTCTGTTCATACTTGCCATTTCTTCTTGGTTCAGTCTAGGGAGACTGTACCTTTCTAAGAATTTGTCCGTTTCTTCTAGGTTGTCCATTTTATTGGCATACAGCTGCTCACAGTAGTCTGTTATGATCCTTGGTATTTCTTTGGAGTCAGTTGTAGCTTCTCCTTTTTCATTTCTAATTTTACTGATTTGAGTCCTCTCTCTTTTTTTCTTGATGAGTCTGGCTAAAGGTTTATCAATTTTGCTTATCATCTCAAAGAACCAGCTTTTAGTTTCATTGATCTTTGTGATTGTTTTCTTTTTCTCTATTTCATTTATTTCTGCTCTGATCTTTTATGATTTTCTCCCTCATACTAACTTTGGATTGGGCTTGTTCTTCTTTTTCTAGTTGTTTTAGTATAAGGTTAGGTTGTTTATTTGAATTTTTCTAGTTTCTAGAGGTAAGATTATACTGCTATAAAATCCCGTCTTAGAACAGTTTCTGCTGCTTGCCTAAGTTTTGGGCCATTATGCTTTCAGTTTCATCTGTCTGTAGGTATTTTTTAAATTTATTCTTTGATTTCTTCAGTGATCCAGTGGTTGTTTGGTAGTGTATTGTTTAGCCATCACTTGTTTGTGTTTCTTAGAGTTTTTTCTCATAGTTTATTTCTAATCTCACAGTGTTGTGATCAGAAAAGATGCTTGGTATGATTTCAGTTTTCTTAAATTTACCAGGGCTCACCTTGTGGCCAAGTATGTGCTCAATCCTGGAGAATATTCTGTGTGCGCTTGAGAAAAAGATGTACTCTGCTGCTTTTGGATTGAATGCTCTATAAATATCAATTAAGTCCAAGTTGTCCAAAGTATCATTTAAGGTCTGTGTTTTCTTATTGATTTTCTGTCTGAATGGTCTGTTCATCAGTGAATGTGGGGTATTCAAGTATTAAAAATTTAAAGTATTTTTAAAGTATTTAAAGTAAATACTTTAAAATAGTTAAAAGTATTTAAAGTATTAAAGTCCCTCACTTTGTGTTACTTTGTGTTACTGTCAATTTTTCCCTTTATGTTTGTTGATATTTGCCTTACATATTGAGGTGCTCCTATGTTGGATGCATATACATTGTAATTGTTATAATTTCTTCTTGGATTGAACACTTGATCATTATATAGTCTACTTCTTTATCTCTTATAGCAGTCTTTGTTTTAAAGTCTATTTTTCTGATATGAATATTGCTACCCCAGCTTTCTTATGATTTCCATTTGCATGAAATTCCATCTCCCATCCCCTTACTTTCAGTCTGTAAGTGTCTGAGGTGGGGCTCTTGTAGACAAGATATATATGGGACTTCTTTTTGTATCCACCCAGCCAGTCTATGTCTTTTGGTTGGTGCATTTAATCCATTTATACTTAATTATCAATAGGTATGATCCTATTACCATTTTGTTCATTGCTTTTTTTTTTTTTGGTAGATCTTTTCCTTCTCTTGTGTTTCTTGCCTAAAGAAGTTCCTTTAACATTTATTGTAAAACTGGTTTAGTGGTGCTGAATTCTCTTAACTGTTTGTGAGGAAAGCTTTTGATTTCTCCATCAAATCTGAATGAGAGTTTTGCTGGGTATTCTTGGTTGTAGGTTCTTCCCTTTCATCACTTGGAATATATCATGCCATTCTCTTCTGGCTTGTAGAGTTTCTGTTGAGAAACTGGCTGATAGCCTTATAGGATTTCCCTTATATGTTATTTGCTTTTTTCCGCTTGTTTTTTTAAATAACATATCTTTGTCTTTAATTTTTGTCGGTTTGATTTTTGTGTGTCTCGGTATGTTCCTCCTTGGGTTTATCCTGCCTGGGACTCACTGTGCTTCCTGGACTTCACTGACTTTTTTCTTTCCCATGTTGGGGAAGTTTTCAGCTAATTATTTCTTCAAATATTTTCTCAGGTCCTTTCTCTCTTCTCCTCTGGGACCCCGATAATGTGAATATTAGGGCATTTAGTGCTGTTCCAGAAGTCTCTTAAGCTGTCTTCACTTCTTTTCATTCTTCTTTCTATATTTTGTTTTGCAGCAATGATTTCCACCATTCTGTCTTCCAGGTCACTAATCAGTTCTTCTGCCTCAGTGATTCTGCTATTGATTCCTTCTAATGTATTGTTCATCTCTTTTTGTTTGTTCTTTAGTTCTTCGGGGTCTTTGGTAAACATTTCTTGGATCTTCTCCATTCTTTGCCCAAGATCTGGGTTATCTTCATTATCATTCTTCTGAATTCTTCTGTAGGAGGTTGCCTATCTCCATTACATTTAGTTGTTTTTCTGGGGATTTATCTTGTTCTTTCATCTGGAACATATTCCTATTTTCTTTCATTTTGGTTAGTTTTCTGTGATTGTGGTCTTAGTTCTGGAGGCTGCTGGGATTATAGTTCTTATTCTTTCTGTCTGCCCTCTGGTGGGTAAGGATAAGAGGCTTGCATCAAGCTTCTTGAGGAAAGGACTGGTTGTGGGAAAAAATGGATCTTGCTCTGGTGGACAGGGCCTTGCTCAGTAAAGCTTTAACCAATTGTCTGCTGATGGCTGGGGCTGCACACCCTCCCTGTTGGTTGTTTGGCCTGAGGTGGCCCAGTCTTGGAGTCTACAGGCTCTATGGTAGGGCCATTGGAAAAGATCTCCAAGGGGTCTTACACTGAGATGCATCTCCCAGTGATGCCAAGCAGAGCCCTGTGAGACTCCAGGGCACAGAGGCCTTTTTGTTCCCCATTCCTTGTAGGCAGGACTCTGGCCTGCCTGAACTGGAACTCTGGCCAGAACTCTGGCCTGGAACTCATGACCTCTGAGTTCCGAAGGGCAGAATAGTTGCTACTCAAAGGGGAAGAAACAACAAAACCACCTGAGGCAGAGGTTCAGCAGGATTAAGAGATGGACCTCCTAGGACCCTGCATATACCCTAATCTTGTCAGCAACCCCACCTTTGGAAACTGCAGAAGAAAGAAGACTACAAGACTGTTACTGCCTTGATCCTTATCACATACTCCTGCCTGACTACATAACCTTTCCCTACTCACCAGGGAAGGGAAACACAGTTCTTGAAACACTAGCCTACTGTCTTCACCCTTTGCCTGGCAAAGTAATAGAGCCGCTCTTTCTTTTTCCTCCATAACTCTGCATTTGTTTGGCCTTGGTCCACAAAGAACCAAGATTTTGGCAACACCAAGACTGCTGCTGCCAGTGCCCCTGTCCCTATGGCAGGCCACTGCTGACCCACGCCTCTGCAGGAGAGCCTCAAACACTCACAGGTAAGTCTGGCTCAGTCTCCTGCGGGGGTCACTGTTCCTTTCCCCTTGGTCCTAGTGCACACAAGGTTTTGTTTGTGCTCTCCAAGAGTGGAGTCTGCTTTTCCTAGTCCCGTGGAGCTCCTGTAATCAAGTCCCACTGGCCTTCAAAGTCAGATTCCCTTGGGATTCCCAGTACCCTGACTGGATCCCCTGTCTGGGGAGCCTGATGTGGGGTCAGAACCTTCACAACACTGTGAGAATTTCTTTGGTATTATTGTTCTCTGGTTTTTGGGTCACCCACTCAGTAGGTATAGTGTTATAGCCATGCATTCCAGGAAACAAACTCACTCAGAAGGACAATGCAGATAGTGGAGTGCAGTTTATTACACCGGCGGCCCAAGGCAGAGTCTCCTCTTAGCCAAGGACCCCGACCAGCATTTGTGAAAATCTTTTATACCCCATGTGTATGTGTCCAAACCCACCACCCCAAATTCCTTGAGACTTACATAAACAAAGGAAGTGTAAATACAATCACAATAACACCATCATTCATGTGTTATGTGTTCAAACAGTTAATAATCAATAAGCCTGCGTTACATTCCAACCAGTTAATAATCTATAAGCCTGTGGTTACATTCCAATAGATACAGAAAAAATTTATGACCTGTCCAGAGGCAGGGGTGATTACAGTATGTTTTCTCTTAAGCGTGGCTCAGAGGTTAAAGTGTCTGCCTGGAATGCGGGAGACCTGGGTTCAATCCCTGGGTTGGGAAGATCCCTTGGAGAAGGAAATGGCAATCCACTCCAGTACTCTTGCCTGGAGAATCCCATGGAGGGAGGAGCCTGGTGGGCTATAGTTGATGAGGTCACAAAGAGTAGGACACAACTGAGTGACTAAGCACAGCACAGCGCAGTATTTGGAAACCAGGATCTAGGTGCTAGATATTCTCATTGCTACTATGATGCCATTGTTTCTAGGCCTTCTCAGCAGATAAAACTAAGAAGTATATGAATTTACTATGTATACACACACACACACACACACACACACACACACACGTTACTCCAGTTACTTTTGCCACCTAACATACCACCACCAAAATTGATATAGTATACTGTATCAGAAAGGACATGGTGAGGCGGGTGACTTAACTGATAAAAGCTGGGATCATCTGGAATCACTCGGTATTTTCAGATGTAAACACATCTGGCAGTTGATCCTGGCTGTCAGCTGGTTCTCTGCTACGGCTGTTGGCTAGAACACCTACACGTGTCCTCTCCAAGCAGCCTGTGTTTCCTCATGGCATGGAAACCTTGAGATAAAATCCTTACATGGCACTCATGGCTCCAAAGGCATGTTGCAGTGAAGAAGGCAGAAGTTATATCATCTTTTATGAGCTAGCCTCAGAAGTCATGCGGCATGATTTCTGTTTCCTTCTATTGGTTACAAGACACTTACAAACCTGTTTAGATTCATGGAGGGGAGGTATAGACCTCACAAACCCACCTCTTTTTTAATTAATTAATTAGGCTGCATGAGGTCTTCTTGCAGCATGCAGGATCATTCGTTGCAGCATATAAGATCTAGTCCCTGACCAGAGATCCAACCCAGGCCCCCTATGTTAGGAGTGTGAAGTCAGCCACTGGACTGCCAAGGAAATTCCCAATCCACTTCTTTTTTAGAAAAATTTATTGAAGCATATCTGATTTACCACATTGTGTTAATTTCTGCTGTAGAGCAGAGTGACTCAGTTATACATATATATATTCTCTTTCATATTCTTTTCCATTATAGTTTGTCATAGAATATTGAATATAGCTCCCAGTGTTATACAGTAAGATTGTGTTGTTTATCCATCTTATATATAATAGTTTGCACATGCTAATTCCAAACTTTCGTTCTTCCCTCCCCCAATCCCCCAATCTTTAGCAACCACAAGTCTGTTCTGTGTGTCTGTGAGTCTATAAACCCATCTCTCAATGAAAGAAATGGAGAGAATTAAAGACAAAATAGTAGATGAGGAAGAGAACAAGAGTACAACCAATCCTTTAAATAATTTTACCATTAAGGGAAGGAGGGAAATGTTGCATAATGTAGAAAGAGATGCAGGCTCAAGGGGAAGGATTTTTAAAATAAGAATATCTCATACATTTTCATATACTGATAGGAATGACAAAGTACAGAGGGACAGGGACCAGAGAGTGCAGTTGTAGGAGTGATGCCCTTGGCTGAGAAGGACTGAGATTCAGCGCGCAAGCTGAGAGAGTGGCCTTAGATAGACCCTTAAACTTGCGGTGCCTGGAAGGAGACAGAGTCTAAGGCCAGAAATGCAGGAGAAGGTGGGATGTGGAGAAATAAGTTTTTTTCTGTTGCCCCTTTTTCCCATGAACTAGGAAGTAATGTCATCAGTTGGGCACAAGTGAGTTGATGTGAAGAGAGAAAAGAAGGTGCCCCAGAGCTAGAGTAAAAATGGAGGCTTATATATAATAGGTCTACATTTTTAAAGTTAATCAGCAAACTAATAAACTGTTAGGTATGTTCTTTACTCTTACCTTTGATAAGTCTACCTTCATAACAAAATAAGACAACACAACTGAGACAATATCAAAATGACCTCATTTAATTATTATCACATGTATCTAGGTATTATTTAGGTGGACAAGCAACCAAATAAAGATGTGCATTATTAGAGAAAGGATAGTCTCATCAATCAGTGGTGTTGGGAAAACTGGACAACCACATGCAAAAAAAAAAAAGAGAGAGAGAATAGACTACTACCTCACACCATTCACAAACAATCAACTCAAAATGTCAAAATGGATTAAAGACTTGAATGTAAGACCTGAAATCACAAGACTCTTAGACAAAAACTATACAGTATTCTCTTCATGCTGATTGGAGCATTATCTTTCTGGATATGTTACTGCAGGCAAGGGAAACAAAAGCAAAAATAAATGAAACTGTATAAAACTAAAAAGCTTTTGCATAGCAAAGGAAACCATCAACAAAAATGAAAAGACAACCTACAAAATAGGAGAAGATATTTTAAAATTGTATATCTCATAAGGGCTTGATATTCAAAGTATATAATGAACTCATACAACTCAACAATGAAAAAACACAACTCAATTTTTTTTTAATGAGCAGAGATGCTGAATAGACGTTTTTCCAAAGAAGACACTCAGATGGCCAACAGGCACATGAAAAAAATGTTCAACATCACTAATTATTAGGAAAATACAAATCAGAATCACAAGATATCACCAGGCCTATCAGAATGGCTATTATCAGAAAGGCAAGAAATAACAAATGTTGATGAGGACGTGGAGAAAAGGGAATCTGTGTATACTTTGGGGGGAATGTAAATTGGTACAGCCATTATAAAGAATAGTATGGAGATTCCTCAAAAAATTAAGACTAGAATTACCATATAATCCAGCTGTTCTGCTTTTGGGTATTTACCCCCCAAATATAAAAACACGAACTTAAAATATACATGCATCTCACATGTTTATCACAGTATCATTTACAATAGCCAAGCTGTGGAAATAGCCTAAGTGCCCGCTGGTGGATGAAAGGATAACGAAGATGTGGGACGTGCCATACAAAGGTGAAATCTTGCAACCCGAGACAATACGGATCTGAAGGATTTTACACTAAGTGAAATAAGTCAGATAGAGAAGGACAAATACTGTATGATTTTTGCTCATATGGGGAATATAAAGAACAAACAAAAAACCAAAATAAACGAACAAGCCAGACCAAATAAAAAGAAACACATAAGTGCAGAGAACAGAGCAGTGGCAGAGAGGAGTGGATGGGAGGAAGGTGAGGTGGGGGAAGGGCAAATGAGAGCACTGTAGCACTGTAGCACGTACAGAAGTAGGAACGTAACGCTGTGCGCGTGAAGCGTAACCAACGCTGCTTCAAGTTTAAAAAGACATGTATTATTACAAACTAATAAATACATATTTCAAACTGTTTATATTTTCTTCATTTTGCAAAGTCACTATTTATAGTGTTTGTTGAGATTTTCACATAACTTATGTTCTAGTAATGGTAATGGGCTAAAGAATTTAAAAGTTAAATGCAACTGATTTCAAACTTTATGAAATATATTGAATATATTTTCATAAACACATAAAATGAAGTTAATGTAAAATTTAAATTCTTTTCATGTGTTCAAATGTTATTTTTCTAATATTTGAATTGTCTACTAAAATTAAAGTGTAGGGACTTCCCTGCTAGTCCGGTGGTTAAGAATCTACTGGCCAATGGTGGGGACACAGGTTTGATCCGCGATCTGGGAAGATCCCACATGTTGTAGAGCAACTAATGCGGTGCAACTACTGAGCCCTCACACCACAGCTACTGAAGCTCACATGCCTACAGGCTGTGCTCTGCAACAAGAGAAGCCGATGCGATGAGAAGCCTGAGCACCGCAGTGAAGAGTAGCCCTTGTTCGCCACAGCTGGAGAAAGCCTACTCACAGCAATGAAGACCCGGTACCACCAAAAACAAATAAATAGATAAATAAATAAGACATCTGTGATGATTAATTAAAAAATTAAAGTAGTGTTAATTGCAAATTATACTGAATAAACAAAATTGTTTATGGAAAGCTGACATGAAAATTTAACTTTCTGAAATTTTAATTAAATGTTATGAAATATTTTTTATAAAATTAAAACTACATGTAATTCAAGTGTTATATGTCTGTTTAGTTGCCAGTGTAGCTTCATCTGCCATGTTTGTTATGTGTATATACATACACACACACACACAAACTGAAGACTAATATTAATTGTTTAGTACAAGGAAAATATCCTTCAGCCACCATATACAACTGTAGGCCTACTGAGAAAGCATACATCATTATGTAAGAAAGGATTGCATTCCTACTGATTGAGAGAGAAGGTCTGACAAGTTGATTAATTTGTCTTTTCTCTTACTTAATCACTATCATTGCTAAATTTTCCTTGCATCCCAAACAAGTATCTATCTGTAGGGTTGCAATCCATGAATCTTCACAGCATTTGGTCACTATCACCTTTTGCTTCAATGACAGAGGACAAGAGGTCTGGAAACACATATCCTTGTCACTTGAATAGTATTAATTATAAAAGCAGATGTTTAGACTTGTGGTCATGCTCTGTGTAGTAGGCAACCTTCTTAAATGGCCCCCAGTGGTCTCTACCTTCTGACAGCTATGCCCATATGTAACCCCTTTCTCTTGAGTATGGGCTGAATCTAGTGACTTGCTTGTAATGAATAGAATATGGCAGAGTGATGGGGTGTCAATTCTGAGATTAAAAGTCAAGATTTTTGTCTTGTAGGCACTCTTTCCACAGCTGGTTTTGATGAAGCAAATTGTTATTTTGGAGAGGCCCACATGGCAAGATGCTGAGGGTGGCCTCTGGGCAGTAGTCAACAAGAACCTGATAATTTCAGTCCAGCAACCTTTAAGGAACTGAATCCCGCCAACAATTTGGGGGAAAGGCTTAGAAGCAAGTCTTGCCCCAACTGAGCCTTCCGATGAGATCACTGGCAACACTTTGATTGCAACTTTGTGAAAGACCCTGAAGCAGAGGATCCAGCTCAGCTTCTCCCAGGTTTCTGACCCACAGAAATCATGAAATAATGTGTGCTGTTTTGGGCTGCTAGTTTTGGGGTCATTTTTTATATAGCTAATACACTTTGCCAGAACTGTGTCAGTCCTTAGTAACACATATACCTTATGTGCCTTCAAAATTTTTTGTGCGTGTTGACATGTAGTGTCCTCTTGCATATAGGCTCAGTCTTCAATTTTTTTGCTTCAATTCAATTCAGTTCAGTTCAGTCACTCAGTAGTGTCTGACTCTTTGCGACTCCATGAATCACAGCACACCAGGCCTCCCTGTCCATCACCAACTCCTGGAGTTCACTCAGACTCATGTCCATCAAGTCAGTGATGCCATCCAGCCATCTTATCCTCAGTCATCCCCTTTTCCTCCTGCCCCTAATCCCTTCTAGCATCAGTCTTTTCCAATGAGTCAGCTCTTTGCATGAGGTGGCCAAAGTACTGGAGTTTCAGCTTTAGCATCCTTCCTTCCAAAGAAATCTCAGGGCTGATCTCCTTCAGAATGGACTGGTTGGATCTCCCTGCAGTCCAAGGGACTCTCAAGAGTCTTCTCCAACACCACAGTTCAAAAGCATCAATTCTTCTGCACTCAGCCTTCTTCACAGTCCAACTCTCACATCCATACATGAAGCCTTTTTATCACAAATATTGACATTCAAAAATAAAACTTTATAATACTCTTTTAAATGTGACCAATAGAACCTAAGTGCCATAACTTTTAATTTTTTTTAACTGTGCAGTGCTCTATGCTGGACCTTAGTTTTTTGGCCGGGAGCCAAACCTCTGTGCCCTGCAGGGGAAGCTGAGTCTTAACCACTTGACCGCCAAGGGCATCCCAACGCCATAGCTTTTTGATATTCGACATCATCCTTTTAAAAATCATGAATAGACTCTTTTTCAACAATTGTACATTATTTACTTCTTCCTTAAATTCATATTTCATTCATTTCTACTACATAATTTTATCTTAATGTATGTTATATCTGAAAGACTTGTATTGATCTTTCTGTATTTTTCTGTAACAAAATATGTTTTCAAAAAGTTAGTTCTTTATAAATTTCTTTCAATCATAATACTCTAAATGTTTAAATTTTTGGATTGAACTATTAGCAACAGAGAAAATTGATCAAAATCACATAGATGTACAGCTTGTTAGATTTATTAAACATAAGTATAAAATGTTATTCACATGCATCTTTTAAATGGTTTTTAGCTAGTTCTGTAATAGGGAAGAACAAATCTGACTCCATACTAGATCTGTTCCTTTTACTTTAGCGCTCTGTTGCCTAGGCTCAATCATGCTGCCTCTGCACCTTTTGTAAAAGAACGTTGCCTATAGCTTCCAGTATACAGGATAGCCTGACCTTTACCTGACCAGGGAATAGTATGAGTTTTGTTTGAGGTTTGGAGGAACATCATGACCTGACTGTGACCTGATCTACGTGGATAGCTGTAAGAACAAGGCATTCCACACCAAGTAGTTTGCAACAACTAACCACACTCCTTCCTGATCTTCCCTTTCAAAGGGCTTTGCTGGGCCTTCCCTGGCAGTCCTGTGATTGAAATTCCCCACTGCATGGGGCAGGGATTGGATCCCTCGCTGGTGAACTAAGATCCTACATGCCAAGTTCAGTTCAGTCACTCAGCTTCCGACTCTTTGTGACCCCATGAACCACAGCACGCCAGGCCTCCCTGTCCATCACCAACTCCCGGGGTTCACCCAAACTCATATCCATTGAGTTGGTGATGCCATCCAACCATCTCATCCTCTGTCGTCCCCTTCTCTTCTTGCCCTTAATCTTTCCCAGCATCAAGGTCTTTTCAAAAGAGTCAGCTCTTTTCATCAAGTGGCCAAAGTATTGGAGTTACAGCTTCAGCATCAGTCCTCCCAATAAACACCCAGGACTGATCTCCTTTAGAATGGACTGGTTGGATCTCCTTGCAGTCCAAGGGACTCTCAAGAGTCTTCTCCAACACCACAGTTCAAAAGCATCAATTCTTCGGTGCTCAGCTTTCTTTATAGTCCAACTCTCACATCCATACATGACTATTAGAAAAACCAAAGCCTTCCCAAGAGGGGCAGCCAAAAAGAAAAAAAAAAGCTCTGCTTAAAAGCCTGGAGAGTTCTGGTTTGCCAGGCCCTGCAATAAACCTTAGGGTTTCCCAGGTGGTACAGTGGTAAAAAAATCTGCCTGCTAATGCAGGAGACACAGAAGACCCAGATATGATCTTTGGGTTGGGAAGATCCCTTGAAGTAGGAAATGGCAACCCGGTCCAGTATTCTTGCCTGGAAAATTCCATGGACAGAGGAGCCCGCCTGGCTACAGTCCGTGAGGTTGCAAAGAGATGGGACACTACTGGGCACGCACATACAGACGGTAAACTTTTCTCTGCTCCAAACTCCACAGTTTTTCAGTATTGTTTGACCTCACTGTGCCTCAGGCACACAAAGTTGCTTTAGGCAACAGTTCATGTAACCCTGATTCATAAATCACATTGCTGGAGTGAGTCAGCATTCAGTAACATTCTCTTTCTATTTTTTTTTCCATAAAAATAAAAGCTGAGAGTTCTTGTTCACATAAATAAGAAAATGGGAATGGCAATGTAAATTTATCATAGCAATGACACTTCTCATTTATTTATTTGGCTGTGCCAGCTCTTATTTGCAGCATGTGAGATCGTCAATCATTGTTGCGACATGCAGGGTCTTTAGTTGCAACTTAGGCATTTGAACACTTATTTGTGGCATGTGGGATCTAGATTCTTGACCAGGGGTCAAACTTGGGCACTCTGAATTGAGAACTTGGAGTCTTAGCCACTGGACAACCAGGGAAGACCCAAGATTCACTTCTTTCGACTCATTCTGAACTATATGTGAAAAATCACATCATGAGCCATCATAAATGTATTTTAAAATACATTACAATTTAATGTATCAAACTAAAAACTCAATTAGATTCTCTTTTAATTTTGTTGAAAACAAAGAATTGAAAACAACCTCACTTGCTAAAGGATTAATTACTCAATCGTTAGAGTTGTTTACTTTCCAAAACAACATTTCAAATTGTACTTTTGTTTAGCAACCCAGATGTTTTTATATTTCCCCACCTTGGGAGAATGGCAAATGGGTGATTGTAAAACAGGAGGAGAGAAAATATGCGTAAAAGTTCTGAGGTAAATTAGTTTTAGGAGAAGGATATACAGAAATAGAGAATGTGAACATGAATACCGTCATAACTGGCCATGTCTTCATGTCCCTTGTAAGGACTTTGGGTATTTCTTGGAGTCTGCACATTTCAAGGTGAAGACCACTGGATTAGGGACATGTAGAGATTCACTTCTTTCAACTCATTCTGAACTATATGTGAAAAATCACATCATGAGCCATCATAAATGTATTTTAAAATACATTACATTTAATGTATCAAACTAAAAACTCAATTAGATTCTCTTTTAATTTTGTTGAAAACAAAGAATTGAAAACAACCTCACTTGCTAAAGGATTAATTACTCAATCGTTAGAGTTGTTTACTTTCCAAAACAACATTTCAAATTGTACTTTTGTTTAGCAACCCAGATGTTTTTATATTTCCCCACCTTGGGAGAATGGCAAATGGGTGATTGTAAAACAGGAGGAGAGAAAATATGCGTAAAAGTTCTGAGGTAAATTAGTTTTAGGAGAAGGATATACAGAAATAGAGAATGTGAACATGAATACCGTCATAACTGGCCATGTCTTCATGTCCCTTGTAAGGACTTTGGGTATTTCTTGGAGTCTGCACATTTCAAGGTGAAGACCACTGGATTAGGGACATGTAGCATGGTTGTCAGCCAGTATGAAGTCTACTTGAGACTTAACATAAATTCAAAGTGAGAAATTCAAAACCAGCATGGTTGTGTAGTTTTCTTTCCATTGAGATATTCTCAGCCACGTGAAAGCAATAGCAGAAAGGCAGAGTTAGGACTTTTTGCCAGGAGTGCTGGTAAAGGATGAAGGGATAAAGGAGTCAAGGTTGTATGCAAAAATAAGTTCAGGATTATTGGTGCAATCCAGACAGAAAGGCAAGTGCTAAAATTTCCAGTTCTTAAGGAGGAGTTCTTCAAAGGTAGCAAAGTGAAAAGAGAAGAGGGCTCAAGACCAGGCTTTGGACAGCTCCAACATTTAATGTCAGGATGAGAAAGGCAGTGGAGATCGAGTGATTATAGAGGTGGATATCAGTAAGTGTTTGGTCTTGGGGGTCAAGGAAAGTGTCCCAAGAAAGTGCAAGTGTACCTGTCACCTGCTGCTGGGGAAATCAGTAACAGGAGGTCTGGAAAGTCCACTGTATTTCAGTTCAGTTCAGTTCAGTTGCTCAGTCGTGTTCGACTCTTTGTGATCCCATGAACTGCAGCATGCCAGGCCTCCCTGTCCATCACCAGCTCCCGGAGTTCACTCAGATTCACGTCCATCGAGTTAGTGATGCCATCCAGCCACCTCATCCTCTGTCATCCCCTTCTCCTCCTGCCCCCAATCCCTCCCAGCATCAAAGTCTTTTCCAATGAGTCAGCTCTTCGCATGAAGTGGCCAAAGTATTGGAGTTTCAGCTTTAGCATCATTCCTTCCAAAGAAATCCCAGGGCTGCTCTCCTTTAGGATGGACTAGTTGGATCTCCTTGCAGTCCAAGGGACTCTCAGGAGTCTTCTCCAACACCACAGTTCAAAAGCATCAATTCTTCGGCACTCAGCTTTCTTCACAGTCCAACTCTCACATCCATACATGACCACAGGAAAAACCATAGCCTTGACTAGACAGACCTTAGTCAGCAAAGTAATGTCTCTGCTTTTGAATATGCTATCTAGGTTGATCATAACTTTCCTTCCAAAGAGTAAGCGTCTTTTAATTTCATGGCTGCAATCACCATCTGCAGTGATTTTGGAGCCCCCCAAAATAAAGTCTGACACTGTTTCCACTGTTTCCTCATCTATTTCCCATGAAGTGATGGGAAATATGCTATGCTATGATCTTAGTTTTCTGAATGTTGAGCTTTAAGCCAACTTTTTCACTCTCCTCTTTCACTTTCATCAAGAGGCTCTTTAGTTTCTCTTCACTTTCTGCCATAAGGGTGGTGTCATCTGCATATCTGAGGTTAGTGATATTTCTCCTGGCAATCTTGATTCCAGCTTGTGTTTCTTCCAGCCCAGCATTTCTCATGGTGTACTCTGCATATAAGTTAAATAAGCAGGGTGACAATATATAGCCTTGATGTACTCCTTTTCCTATTTGGAACCAGTCTGTTGTTCCATGTCCAGTTCTAACTGTTGCTTCCTAACTTGCATATAGGTTTCTCAAGAGGCAGGTCAGGGCTTAGCAACATTCAAAGTTTTACATGGCAAAACCAGCATCACTAACTTGAAACCAAGCTGCATCTTGGTCACAGATTGATGATGATATCAGTTTGCATCCATCCTGGGATTATAAGTGGGAACCCTGAACGACAATCTTTGAAGGCTCACCCATGAAGCAGGACACACTGCCTGGGACCCTTTCCCAATTGAAACTCCAGATGTGCTGTGACATGGGACTGTTTAAATCTGGATGTTGGTCAAAACCTAGTTTGGTGATATATTCTCTGCTCTTTCTAGTTCTCTTTTTTTTAATGTTAGTATGTTGAAAGTAAGTTAGATAATTCTCTTATATATCTGTATTATTTATCTGTATAAAATGAGTGGCTTATTTTGTTAACAAATCCTTTGAGCATGAGACAAAAGTGAAAACTTTCTGCAAAACAGGGCCAAACCACACAAATCTGGCTTTGGGGACCTCAGCCCCAACGGAGAGCAGAGACGAGGCTCCATACTGAATATAGAGACTTTTATTGATGGAAGGCCTATATCCCAAGCAGTGAACCCTCAGCTTCCTTTCCCCAGCTGGGTCCCAGAAGATAGTCAATCCACCTTCAGTCACCTAGGAGTCTGACGCTTGGAGGTAACTGTCTCCCTCAGGAAAAAATACCCACAGATACAGACATTTGAATATGATTCAAAGCAAAATCTTTAAAAAGTCTTTACTGAATCTGTTACTATATTATTTCTGTTTTACGTTTTAATTTTTTGGCCACAAGGCAGGTAGGATCTTAGCACCTTGGATCCCTCCTCCACCAGGGATCAAACCCACAGCCCCTGCATCGCAAGGCAGTCTTAACTACTGGACAGCCAGGGAAGCCCCTGATTCAAAACTTTTAAAGTCTGGATTCTCTCTCAATAACTCACAGTAAGGCTACTAGTTCCCACCTGGGTACCACAGTGGCCCACCAGCTTGAGGGTGGCTTGCTTTTAAGCAGGAGTTTTCAGGTCAAGACCACTAGACATTGAAGGGAGATTTTGGACAGGAACAACAACAAAAAAGCAACAAGGAGAGCCAGCGGAGCTGGTGGGAGCGGGCCTGTTGCAAGATGGCGGTGGCCACGTGGTCTCCGCAGGTCGCAGGGTCGCCACCGGCAGGGGCTGCACTGCCTCCGATTAGATGGATCTCCATCCCAGGGAAGGCCCCGCCTCAAGCGGGCCCAGCAACGTCGGGCCTTTCTGGTCAAGCCATGGACCCTCCTGAGCGACCCCTGACTGTTGAGACCTGACAGAAGCCATGACAAGCTTCAAGGACTAAAGTAGCCAGAGATACAATCACAGAAAAAGCTGAGTCACTGCCCAGAAGGAGCTGAGATCATCATTCCCCCGACCTTGAGACTCAGCCGGTCAGCATATTCCCTGTAGCCTGGTTAGAACTAGCCCAGATAACACGAAAAGTCCCTTAAGCGAGCCCGCATGCGCAAAATTTAGCCAATTAATAGATGCCAAGAACCCGGTGCAACCAATCCGCCCTTGCCAACTCACTGTCTTTGTTCTAAGTCTATAAATACTCCTGTAATTCTGGGCTTGAGGCCCTCTGCCTCACTCCACTGCGTTGGATGTAACAGAGTGCCCTAACTCGAGTTAGCAATAAACTCCCTTCTTGCTTTTGCATTACCGTGATGGACTTGTTCTCTCAGTCTATTCGGAGACTTGGGCTCGGAGCATAACACTGACAGACACGCAGAGCTGTGTCCACGTGCTCGACTAGGTCGGCTGGCTGACTGAGTCCCCGAGCAAGGCATGGCCAGCCTCGTGCAGCAGCTCAACCCCTGAGGCTTCCAGAAGGTGGTCTGCCAGAAGCCAGCGTGGGGAATCCCTCTCATGGCAAAGGTCACGAGGAAGAGGCCTGACGGACTTCTTGCTTTTGCATTACCGTGATGGACTTGTTCTCTCAGTCTATTCGGAGACTTGGGCTCGGAGCATAACACTGACAGACACGCAGAGCTGTGTCCACGTGCTCGACTAGGTCGGCTGGCTGACTGAGTCCCCGAGCAAGGCATGGCCAGCCTCGTGCAGCAGCTCAACCCCTGAGGCTTCCAGAAGGTGGTCTGCCAGAAGCCAACGTGGGGAATCCCTCTCATGGCAAAGGTCACGAGGAAGAGGCCTGACGGGCAAAGGCGAGATCAGGCCTCAGGGGGCCCTCCATACTGGTGAAGACTATCTTATTAGCAGGGCTTGGCAAATATATCAGTTTATTCCGTGCCTTCGATGGCCTTTCATGGTCTCAAACCCAAGGAATTCCAAAGCATTTAGGTGAGGAACTCAGCTCTGCGTCATTTAGCTAATGAGCTCAGCTCTGTATCTTAGCCACACATTATTAACCATCTTCAACTAGTCATATGTACCAGTGCTGTTTTCAAATCCTGGGGTCTTCTTTCTCTGAGAGGGAAACCTTTACATGATCATTAATGCACATATTCACTTAACCTTTGACTGTGGTTGGGCTAAACTTCCCCAGGTTGTCAAAAGGCGCTAGAAAATTCAATAACCCTTGTGAGAGGATGGTGAATGTATATCAGTGATTTCTATGAAAAAGGAGAATTTCGCGTGACTTGCTTCTAAGACTGGGACAGTAAAGAAAGTATTAGCCAAGACTATAACAGCATCCCAGTCATCTTAGCTTACTGCATTTTCTGAGCAGCTTTCTACACTTGTGACACAGCAGGAGTGATCAGTGGAACAACTTGCTTTAATCACAATAAACAGCACTTCATCTCCATGAATCACCTGGTTGTTGTTGTTTTTTTTTTTTTCCAGACCAGAGAGGATGGTTGCAGAGCCAGTTTCTGGAAATTAATATCCTTCAAAATATTTAAATCAAAATTTAAAACATTTAAAAATTAAAACTGAAATTTCTTGTTATTTTCTTAGGTCTTGGTACTGTTTAGTATTTAGTAGCAAGGAGGGTATAGGCAATTTAAAAAAATCCATAATTAGTACGACCAATTAAAATCAAGCAACAGAGACTGCACACATGGCAAAGCCCTTCATTCACAAACATGTTTATTCCAACTATGCACTGAGGTACATAGGTAATGCCACTACAGGTTTTTGCATTTAGGAGGTTCTATTTATTTATTTACTTATTTTAATGTGGTTCTTTTGTTTCTCACTTTCAAAATAATTGTTTTGCCATAATGCTAGTTATTCACATTGTAATTCACCATATCCCTAAAGATTTGCTTTTGGTCTGATTTTTTCTAGCTCTATAGAACAAGTGTTGCAGGACATTATTCACCAGTATGCTATAACTGTATCACCCAAGGCTATTTAGCTTAGCCATAGCATATGGCCTTGAACCCCACCTGTAGGACTCAAGTCAATCATCTTTTCTTTCACCACTAACAGATAGAGCAAACTCAGCATCCTCCTCACACATCCTTCTTCCACTCCCCATTGGTACTAAAGAATTTAAATTTATCCAAGCGGGAACAAATAGAGTGAATTTGACAAGACCCTTTAGGCAAGCTGGTCACCTGTAGGGAAGGAGTTTTTCTTTCCCCAGCTAGCAATAATGTGCAGTTTGGTAATATGCAGAGTCAGTACATTTTCCTTTGGTTTCTAAAGAACTGCTTTATGTTGTCAGACATTTTTTTTTTTTCTCCCTTAGCCCCATCAGGGATTTAATTTTCATGAAAGCAGTTTGCTGTAATCAGAAGACTGTATTTCTGGCCACTTATTCTTTATTTTGCCTCTCCTTCTCAATGCATTTTACCAATTCCTCAAAAGTCAAAATTTTAGATTCCACATATAGATAATCTTATTTTCAAAACAGACATAGACCAAAAAAAAGTCAAAATTTTAGAGTCCAAATTTAATAGGTAAGAGTTGCCCCAGGTAACATGTCACAGATTTTTCACAACTCCAAACCTAGGGCAGGTTGACTAACAACTTAGCCTTCAAATGTGTTTAGATTTCCACTCTGGCCAGGATGGTATACATCTTCTATAGTCCAGTTACAACTCTGGACAAGACACAAAGGCACCCACCTGAGAGCTTTGAAAATTAAAAAGTAGCAGGGAGATTGGGAAGCAGAATCAAATAAACCATATGATAGTGAATTTTTAAATTTTTTCCTCCCCTTATCACCCTACTTTGACCCAAGGGTGGCCCACTACACAGCAAATAAGATAAAAACTCAAAGAGAAATCTTCTTTGTCCTGCCAGAGGACCAAAAAAAATAGCAATCCACTTTAGTATTCTTGCCTGGAGAATTCTCAGGACAGAGGAGTCTAATGAGCTACAGTCCATGGAGTTGCAAAGAGTTGGACACAATCAAGCAATTAACAAACACACAAACACACATACACATTTACATATTATGATTTTACTGATTCTTGCTGCTGCTGCTAAGTCACTTCAGTCTGTCAGACTCTGTGCAACCCCATAGTTGGTAGCCCACCAGGCTCCCCGTCCCTGGGATTCTCCAAGCAAGAACAGTAGAGTGGGTTGCCATTTCCGGATGAGTGATTCTGACAGTATTCTGGACATTTTGAGTATTGTCATGAGACTCATTTAAACCTCTGATTTAGCAGATGTTCTAACATCAGGCCAGTTGGGGAGAAGTGGAACTTTCCTATTACTCCCCAGGTGAACACCGAAGTCTACATCCCCTTGTTCTCTGCTGATACCGTGGGCAGTGGGAGGAGGTAAGGAGAGTCATTACAGCTGGATGAGGGTGAAGTCTAGCCTTCTCAGCCTTGGAAGAAGAACATATGGCAACTATTTATTCTGGGTTTTAGTGGGTTGCATTAGGATTGTTAGTGTCTAAAAGATATCTTTCTTGTTCATCTTTCACCTTCCTGATCCTTTGGCTAGAGAGAGCCGGTTTTTCTTGAAAGGATTTTTGCTACACACATTGGTGTTTCAGTGATGCTAATGGCAAAGTAAGGGCTTCCCTCATTGCTCAGTTGGTAAAAAAATCTGCTTACAGCACAGGAGACCCAAGTTCGATCCCTGGGTTGAGAAGATCCCCTGGAGAAGGGAATGGTTACCCACTCCAGTATTCCTGCCTGGAGAATCCCTTGGACAGAGGAGCCTGGCGGTATTCTGTCCATGGGGTCACAAAGAGTTGAGCGACTAATCATCATTACGTTGGTGTTTCCACGTTTTCTTCTGCAGCACCCGAACCAGGGGATATTAATCAACAACAGCAACAACAGTAACAGAAAGGAACTCTGCCGGTGACTCTGCTAAGTCCCTAGTCTTTCTTCTTTCTCTCTTTCAAAGTCTTCTCTGTTTGTGTTCGACATGCTGTCCAGGAGTTTTAGCTGTACTTATTGGGAAGTCAATAATAGAAAGATATATGGAAAATTCTTTCCTACAATTGAAAATTAAACAACTTCTTCTAAATGCCATAAGGGTTAAATAAATTGTGGAAAAGTTTAAAAGTCATTTAAGCGGAATAAAAATGAACATGAAACATATAAAAATTTGTAGTAGGCTACTAAATCAGGAATTAGAGGGATATATATATTATATATGAGACTTCCCTGGCTCAGATGGTGAAGCGTCTGTCTACAATGCGGGAGACCCAGGTTCAAGCCCTGGGTTGGGAAGATCCCCTGGAGAAGGAAATGGCAATCCACTCCAGTACTATTGCCTAGAAAATCCCATGGACAGAGGAGTCTGGTAGGCCCCAGTCTATGGGGTCGCAAAGAGTCGGACACGACTGAGCGACTTTTATATATAATGTGTTTAGACTATTTACATTTGATATAAATATAATTAAAAGTTTGTGCTAGAAACAATGTCTCAAATTAGTCATTTAAGATTCCACTTAAAGAAACTAAAAAAAGAAGACCGAATTGAATTCAAAGCAAAGAAAATGACAACAACAACAAAAAAGCAGAAATCAATGACTTAGAATTTTTAGGAGAAAATTAATAAAACTAAAAGCCAATTATTTGAATCAAATTATAAAATGATAGGCCTCTCAGGGAAAAACAGAGAAGATACACATTGCTAATGACAGAAAAGAAAGAACTATTACTACAGACCATGTAGACACTAAAAAGATAAAGAGAAAACACTACCAATTTCTCTGTGCCCATAATACTAAATGTGGATAAAATAAAATAATCCCTTAAATGAATTTTTAAAATTCTTTTAAAGACTACTAAAACTCACTTAAAAAGAAACAACTAAAACAAAAATTCCATATACAAAGTGTTTGCTGTCAAATTCTACCAGGCATTCAAAAAAGAAATAATACCAGTTCTATATAAGCTCCTCAGGAAAAAGAAAAGGAAGAAATACATCTCCATTTACGTTATGAAACCAGCACTACCTAATACCAAGAACACACACTGACATTATAAGAAATAAAAACTAGATAAAATTATCCATCAAGAATAATCAAAAATAAATTTAAAAAGAATACAAACACAAAACTTTTCAATAAAATATTCACAAATAGAATCCTACAATGTGTTAAAAGGATAATACATCATGACGAAGTGGCTGTTTCCTAAGAATTCAAGGATAATGATCGATGTATTTCATAATTTTAAAAGAAGAAAAACTACAAAGTTATTTCACCAGATACAAAAAGCAAGCAATTTACAAAATTCAACATCCATTCATGATATAAACCTTTAGCAAGCTAAGAATGCAAACTTCATTAACTTAACAAAATATGTCTACATAAAACCTGTATTCTGCCTCCCACTTAAATGATGAATAATTGAATGTTTTGCCCCTGATAATGAACATCTACAAAAATACTCAGAAAACCCCACATTCTACATAACACTTATTGATAAGGCTAAAAATTTTGCTGCTAAGATCAATAATGAAGTAAGGATATCTACTTCCACCCTTCCTATGCAGTATTATACTGAAAGTTCTGACCAGTGCAATAAAACAGTAAAAGAAAAAAACAGCTTGCAGACAAGAAAGGAACAAATAAAATTTTCTCTACTTTTAGATTACATGACTATCTACATAGAAATTCCAAAGGAAGCTATTTTAAAAAGCACCTAGAACTAATAAATGGGTAGCAAGTTTGCAAGATACTGATGATCTAGTCACTAAGTCATTTTTTAAAAGTTGATAAAGTGTATTTCATCAAATTTACAGTATTTCTATCTCTGACAGACACTATAAAGAGAATGAAATGAAAATCCACAGAATTTGAGAAAATATTTATGTCATATTACTGACAAAAAACTTGTATCTAGAATAAAGAACTCTCAAAACTTAGGAATGAAAAAACAAACATCTCAGTTTTTCAAAAAGGGCAAATGATATCAATAGACACTTTAACAAAATAGATATACAAATGGAAAATAAACACATAGATGTTTGTCATCATTATTCATTATGAATAATGAACACTTATTTAAAACTATAGTATCACCACAATTCTACTAAATAGCTTAATTGATTAATTATATAAATTTAATTAAAAGCCATTAACAATACTAAATGCTGATGAGTATGCAAAGCAATTAATTGTTTCACATGTGATTGACGGGGATGCAAAATGGTACTGTCACTTGGGAAAAGTTTGCATTTCTTATCATGCTAAGTATATACTTTGAACTTCCTTGGTTCCTTCTGCAGTGCAGAAGACTTGGATTTGATCAATGGGTCAGGAAGATCCCCTAGAGAAGGAAATGGCAACCGACTCTAGTATTCTTGCCTGGAGAATCCCATGGGCAAAGAAGCCTGGTGGGCTACAGTCCATGTGGTCTTAAGAGTCAGACATTTAGCCACTAAACCACCATCACCAGGTACATACTTACTGTGTGATTCAGCATCCCATTCCTAGATATTTATCCAAGAAAAATACAAGCTTATGTTCACTCGAAATCTGTATAAGGATGTGCATAGTAGTTTAATTTATAACTGCCAAAAGTTGGAAACAACCCAAATGTCTTCTGGTGAGCGGTAAACTCTATTACATCCATAAAAAGGAATATTACTCAGCAATATTTTTAAAAGAGCTTTGATACCACAAAAACAAGAGTAAACCTCAATGCATCATGCCAGATTTAAAAAGCCATACTCAAGAGGTTGCATACTGTACAATTCCAAATATATAATATTCTAGCAAAGGCAGAATCATAGCGCAGAGGACAGATCATTGGTTGTGGGTTTGGGTTCGGATGGTACTTGGTTACATAGGAGTAGCATGAGAAACCTTTTCTTAGGTAAAGAAAGAATTATGTTTCCTGATTGTGATGGCAGTGATTGTTGTTGTTTAGTCACTAAGTCATGTCCAACTTTTTGTGACCCTATGGACATACCAGGTTCACCAGGCTCCTCTGTCCATGGGATTTCCCAGGCAAGAATCCTGGAGTGGGTTGACATTTCCTTTTTCAGGGATCTTCCTGACCCAAGGATTGAACTCCCATTTCCTGCAGGTGCGTTCTTTACTACTGACACACCATGAAAGCCAGTGGTGGTGATTATATGACTTTATTCATCTTTCACAACACATAGAACTGTACACCAAAAAGTGCACATTTTACTGCATGCAAAGTCAACATATTATAATAGGGTATTAAATAAAACTTTGTTAGATCCCATCTCCATGTACATTTTATTGCACCTGGGCACTTATTTCTTGCAATGATTATTATAAGGGGAGAATAGACTTCTGTGGGCAATCAATTGTGTCCACTATAGAAAGTTTAATTCTGTATATGATTATTCACTACTGAAAAACCTTTTGGAAAGGCCCATAAAGATAAGTGGTAAGAAGATTAAAAATATGCAGTCAGTAGAATCAAATAATTGTAACAATTCTCTCATTCACATAGAAACTCAGTAAAGCCATTTCATGCTGTTCAATAGACTGTTAAGAGATGAAGAAACTAAGCCAAAGGGAAAAAACAGAAAAGAACAGAAATAATATTTAAAATGGATAACTGACAAGGACCTACTGTATGGACCACAAGGGACTCTGCTCAGTGTTATGTTGTGGCTTGGATGGGAGGGGAGTTTGGGGGTGAGTGTGTGCTAAGTGCTTTAATTGTGTCTGACTCTTTGTGACCCTATGGACTGTAGCCCACCAGGCTTCTCTATCCGTAGGATTCTCCAGGCAAGAATACTGGAGTGAGTTGCCATTCCCTTCTCCAGGAGATCTTCCTGGTTCAGGGATCAAACTCAAGTCTCCTGAACTGCAGGCAGACCTTTACCATCTGAGCCCCCAGAAGAAAACCAGAGTGGATTGCCATGCCCTCCTCCAAGGACTCTCCCCACGACTTGGGATAAAACCCACATCTCCTGTAGGTGGCTTAGAACTGAGCCACCAGGGAATGGATACATGTAGATGTACAGCTGGTTAACTCTGCTGTGCACCTGAAACTATCATTACTAAACATTAATTGGCTATGTGCCAATGTGAAATAAAGAGTTTTTTAAAAAAGGAAAAGTACAAATCAGGGTAAAAGGAGAATGCAGTGTAAAGGGGAGATAAGAGGTAGAGCTGGAAAGGGAAGACAAGATAAGTGGGGGAAATAAAATGGAAGAAATAGGGTATATGAGATCTTTATTTCTTATGCAGAATACATTTCCCATAATATAGAAACAAAAGCAAAAACATTCGTTGGGTACAAAGTATTATCGCTTTTTGGATTTGAATTAAGTTTCTCACACACTAAAACAAATTGCTAAAAGTCTTCTTCTGTGCAAAAATATTGTCAATTATTTTGCCTTAGAGCGGACATATAAAAGATTGCTGTGTCTCTCAGAAAATGAAATTGTCTAAGTGTTCTCCTATGAGTATCTTTGATGCCAGCTCTTATATTCTTTAAGCATGTGGAAACTGCTTTTTCAATAGATGTTAAGTTAAAACAACATTAAAATCAACTTATAAGATTACCAAAGTTTTCAATAAAATATGAGATGTTTAACATTTACAGTAGTGCAGTGTGGCGTGGATATATTTATGGCATAAGAAAGTAACCTCTTTCGTTAAAATAAAATGCCAAATCCTTTCTATCAAATAGTATTAATTAAAATGACCATGAAAATATATAGGAGGCTGCCATGAACACTATAAATTAAAGCTAAGAGAAGATGATATATCAAATTCTGAGACGTTCTACTAAATGCATTGTCTATTGAGATGAATTGTTAAGAACATTCTTGAACTGTGGACCAAACACATTAGAATATTCTTCCTAGAATTTCCAATGAGCACATTTAGAATGGTCAACTTAGTTTGCCATCTTCCCTGTCTCTAATTCTTTTTCTTCAAGTTCTAGCATAAGGAAAGTCAAACATCCTGTCCATGATAGGGCTTCCTTGGTGGCTCAGTGGTAAAGAATCTGCCTGCCAATGCAGGAGACAGGGGTTCAACCCCGACCAGGGAAGATCCCTCATGCTGTGGAGCAACTAAGCCCATGCACCGCAACTACCGAGCCTGTGCTCTAGTCCCCAGGGAACCGCAACTACAGAACCCACTTGTCACAACTACTGAAGCCCCAGTGCCCTAGAGCCTATGCTCTGCAAAAAAAGAAACCACTGCAATGAAAAGCTCGTGCACCAAAATTGGAAAGTAGCTCCCACTCCCTGCAAACAAGAGGAAAGCCTGTGCAGCAACAAAGAACTCAGCACAGCCAAAAATAAATAAAATTTTAAAATAATAAAATACATGCTTAAAAAATATATCTGTCGGTATCACTTAGGTAAAGCTGACTATCCCAATTTCTGGAATAGGCTTGTGGACAAAACATGGACAATCAAAAATCTGAGGCTCCCCATACCAGAGTGATTGATTCAGGAATGGGCGCCTGACCCAACCTGGGCCAACCACTGCCAATAAGACTGTTTTAAGACTTAAAAAAAAAAAAATTTTTTTTTGTTGGGAAAGTGAAGCTCTGTTTCTACTGAACTTGAACTAGTAGAGTGTATATCTAAAATATTCGTGTCCATCTTCCCTGGTGGCTCAGATGGTAAAGAATCTGCCTGCAATGCAGGCGACCTGGGTTCCATCTCTTTGGTCAGGAAGATCCCTTGGAGAAGGAAATGGCAACTCATTCCAGTATTCTTGCCTGGAGAATTCCATGGAGCCTAGTGAGCTACAGTCTGTGGGGTCACAAAGAGTCGGACATGACTGAGAGGCTCACACTTTACTACCATGCAAAGAGAGCTGAGCAAGGAGTCAACACAGAGAAAGCAGAGCTTCTAGATGTAGATAGAAACTGAGTCCCTGATGGTATCCTATACATCTCTGGATCTATTTCTGTAGCTCTACCTTTGAACTTTTCGGGTGTTGAGTGAATAAATTTACTACATTTGTTAGTCCATTTGAGTTAAGGATCTGCCAAGACTAATGGAAAACACTGAGGCTAATATAATTTATAAGCGTCTTTTTCTACATTTATGATTCAAATTCCTGAAAAAAGAAAAACCAAACTGAAAACCTAGCAGTAAGAGTGAAGGACCAGTAGATAGGGCAACTGGTCAGTAAACGAGTCAGTAAACAGGAAGTGTAGAGTGCCCCTCTGCCTCATTTCCAATCAGCAATAACAAATTGAGAAAAGTTGTTTTGTTTTGTTTTGTTTTGTTTTTGCCGGGGAGGTGGTGGTGGGCTATGCTGTGTCTTCATTGCTATTCTCTAGTTGTGGCCAGCAGGGCTACTCTCTAGTTGCACTGCACAGGTTTCTCCTTGTGGAGGCTTCTTGTTGCAGAGCACAGGATGTAGGGCGTGCAGGCTTCGGTAGTTGCAGCTCCTGCCTTTAGAGCACAGGCTCAATAGTTGTGGTGCAGGGGCTCCACGTCAGATGGGATCTTCCTAGATCAGGGATGAATCTGTATCTCCTTCATTGGCAGGTGGTGTTTTTGTTTTTTGTTTTTTGTTTTAACTACTGGGCCCCAAGGGAGTCCGAGGGAAGATATTTTTAAAAGATTCTATTTGTGTCTGATTCTGAAGCACAAGCTGGAATCAAAATTGCTGGGAGAAATATCAATAACCTCAGATACGCAGATGACACCATGCTTATGGCAGAAAGTTAAGAAGAACTAAAGAGCCTCTTGATGAATGTGAAAGAGAAGAGTGAAAAAGTTGGGTTAAAACTCAACATTCACTAAACAAAGATCATAGCATCTGGCCACTTCATGGCAAATAGATGGGGAAACAATAGAAACAGTGACAGACTTTATTTTGAGGGGCTCCAAAATCACTGCAGATGATGACTGCAGCCATGAAATTAAAAGACACTTACTCCTTGGAAGAAAAGTTATAACCAACCTAGACAGCATATTAAAAAGCAGAGACATTACTTTGCCAACAAAGGTCTGTCTAGTCAAAGCTATGGTTTTTCCCATAGTCATGTATGTATGGATGTGAGAGTTGGACTATAAAGAAAGCTGAGTGCCAAAGAATTGATGTTTTTGAACTGTGGTATTGGAGAAGACTCTTGAGAATCCCTTGAACTGCAAGGAAATCCAACCAGTCCATCCTAAAGGAAATCAATCCTAAATACTCATTGGAAGGACTGATGCTGAAGCTGAAACTCCAATACTTTGGCCACCTGATGCAGAGACTTATTGGAAAAGACCCTGATGCTGGGAAAGATTGAAGGCGGGAGGAGAAGGGGACGACAGAAGATGAGATGGTTGGATGGCATCACTGACTCGATGGACATGAGTTTGAGTAAACTTCAGGAGTTGGTGATGGACAGGGAGGTCTGGCATGCTGCAGTTCATGGGGTCATAAAGAGTTAGACATGACTGAACAACTGAACTGAACTGAACTGTGTCTGATTCTCTGTTCGGTACCATACAAGTGGATTATGATATATGTATGTTAACAGTCTTCAACCAAAGAGATTTTGTTTTCCAGGTGCTACTGGGAGATGTCTGGATGGAGACAGTCTTGGCTGTGATAATTAGGGGAGAAGGTGCTATGAGCATCTAGTGGTAGAACCAAGAACAGGGTTGCTGCCAAAGTCTACATTGCACAAGACTGCCTTCCGCAACAAAAAATTGCCCAGTCCAAGATATCAAGAGAATTAAGGCTGGAAAACTCTCATCTGTATCTCTCAACATCTACATGCTTATTTGTGTCTATTTTTAGGCCAAATACTTGTTTGGGTTTCTAGTGGTTTTTATAGTTTTAAATGTTTGGGGGTTTCTGCTAAGTATCATAGTCTCTGGGTAAGAGACCACAGGCTCCACTACCAGACTTTCCGAAGGCCTTAAAAAAAGATATTTTCAGTCATATTGACCATTTGCAATTAGTTTCTGACTCAAGTGACAGAGCCCTGATTTATACAACCACATAAATCCTGAAGAGGAACAGATCCTGTGATCAGGAATGGAAACTTCCACAGTTCTGAAGACTGCACAGCTGGCCTCCACTGGAGAGGTAACATTATTCCTGTGGCACTTCTTTAAAATGATAGCAAAAGGGAGGGCTAAAAAAGAAACTAGCTTTTGGTGTAGAATGCCAGCATGAATATATTTTCAAATACTTGGGAAACTGGTACTTCTTTACCTAGAATCTGGTGGTTTAGATGGTAAAGAATCTGCCTGCAATGCAGGAGACCTGGGTCTGATCCCTGGGTTGAGAAGATCCCCTGTAGAAAGGAATGGTAACTCAGACCTCCAGTATTCTTGCCTGGGAAATTCTATGGACAAGAGAGCTTGGTAGGCTACAGTCCATGGAGTCACAAGGAGTCAGACACCTCTGAGTGACTAACACTACCTGGAATTATAACAAGTTAGTAAATTCAATTTACTCCTAAGTGGGTATTCAGGCTCAGGTAATACTATTTATCTCTGGGAGGCACTGAAAGTGCAAAACTTAGGTTCACCCTGTTAAGTGGATAGATGATTTATGTATGAAATAATTCAGAAAAAATCTTTATTTTTGAAAATGGAGAGTGTCTCAATAAACCAAACTTTTACTAACAAAAGAGAGTATGGGGGAGGGGGGAGAGTAAAAACTGAAAAATTCTCTAGTTTGCATATAGCAAATCCTCTCTATAAGAGTAAAAAGATAAAGCTACATTCTGAGCCATGCTATATTTAAAACTGGTTTGGGTATAAAAACAAAGAAAAAAGTCTTTTTAATCGTTGCTTTATTTTAAATGCATTTTTAAAAGACTTCAAAAGAGTTTTAAAGATTTGCTATGCTAGACTTATGAAAACTTTATGACTACAACCATGTTTAAGTATGTAGGTTGCAAACAGTCAGACACAACTGAGCAACTAACACTTCCACCCTGAATTCAAAGCCAAGCTCCAACCATCACCAGCTTGTGACTCAGGGCAAGTGACCCAACTTCTCTGGACCCTGGCTGCCTCCTCTGTGCAACGGGATAGTGAAAGAAACCATCTTAGAAGGCTACTGTGAAGCTGAATTAAGCTAATATGTGTAAAATACTCAGAACCTAGATTGACATGGTAAATGCTGGATATATATTATCAACAATTATTCATTATCATTATCCTCACATCACTTACAGTTCATCTACTGCCACTCTTCATAAGATGGATATAAAGATAGAAGGGGATTCTGTTTGTGAAAAATACTTATAAATTATAAAAGTATGAAAAATTTATACCCATTGCTACTTGTCTCCCCCACAAAATCCTTAACCTTAGGATCCTGCTCATTTTAAGGGTTTAACTCTACCATTAAGGAACAGAGTGGATGGTATTAGATAGGAAGAAATTAAAAGATAGAAACACAGTTAGTGAGTATCTATACCCCTGTACAGCAGGGAGATCAAACCAGTCAATCCTAAAGGAAACCAACCTCAAAAATTTCATTGGAAGGACTGATGCTGAAGCTCTAATACTTTGGCTACCCGACACAAACAGCCAATTCACTAGAAAAAGACTGTGATGCTTGGAAAGACAGAGGGCAAGAGGAGAAGGGAGCAGCAGAGGATGAGATGGTTAGACAGCATCACCAACTCAAAGGACATGAGCTTGAGCAAACTCTGGGAGACAGTGGAGGACAGGGAAGCCTGGCATGCTGTAGTTCATGGAGTCGCAAAGAGTCAGACATGACTTAACAACAACAACACCTCTGTAATCCAGAAATCTCTGTGCTTATATGCTGTACACTACTGACCTCCATTTGGATAGACCACATAGGCCACGTGACATGAATATACACAAAACGGAATTTATCATCTCCGTCCCACCCGAAAATGAATGACCCCTAATCCCGATCATCATCCTACATTCCTTAAGTCCACTAAATTCATCCATCCTGCATACTGGCAAATTGTGCTCCACCCTCCTCAACTGAAGTCATCCTGTTCCTGTCAGTCTTTCCCTTCTCACCTACCATAGACCACTACTGCTGCTCTGTTCCATCATCTGCCCACCCTCACCATCGCTAGCTGCCACCCCTGGGGGACTTACTAAGGGTGTCTCTGCCTCTCTCTGTGCCCCCCAAAACTCCACAGGGGCCAGTTTTCTAAGGTGCAAATTAAATCACACCATCATTTCCCTGCATGGAGTCCTCCAGGGTCCTACCACAGCTGTGGTCCTGAGCTTTTGGTTTACAAACCCCATGAAAAATCTAATAAACATCATCAACCCCACCACAGGAAAATGCACAACACCTCAGCTTTCACACACAGGTCAGGTGGTACAAGAGACTTGTGGTGTCCTTCCATTAACCGAGGATAAGAAGCCCTGATTGAAAGGTCAAGGCCCACGTCACAGGTTCACACCAGCACTTGCTGGTCTGCCTCTGAAGAACTTTCATTTCCAACTCTCTCTCACCTTGTACTTAAATGACCCACAGACCCTCCAGCAGCCCACATTCTTTCATGAGTTGCCTTCTCCTTTCAGTGCTATAACTCCCTGAAAAGCCCCCTACCCCCAACAAAAACTATGCCATTCATTTCTGTTTTCCTAGGACCGAGTGCTCAGATATGAAAATAAGTTGAACAACATAAGCAAGTTTAAGCTAGTAGTTTGTTTTAAATCATATGACAGACAGAATAATGCCCCCCAAAGATGTCCATGTCCTGATCCCCAGAACCTGTCAAGATTTTACCTTAATGGCAAAAAGGATTATGTGAGTATGATTAAATAAAGGATCTTGAGATACAGAGATTATTATCCTGGATACTTCAGGTGGACCCCATCTCATCACAATAGTCTTTATAAAGGAAACAAGGAGAATGGAAAGTGACAATGGAAGGAGAGATTGAAGTGATATGATTGCTGGATGAATGGAGGCCCCACAGCAATAAGTGGGAAAGCCTCTAGAAACTGGAAGAGGCAAGAAAACAGCTCTTTGGAGACCCAAAGAAACCAGAAAGAACAAAGCCCTTCCAAGAACTTGATTTTAGCCCACTGAAGCTGACTTCAGACTTTTGATCTCAAGAGCTGTAAAATAATAACTTTGTGTGGGTTTTAAGCCACTAGGTTTGTGGTTGTTTGTTACAGAAGTAATAGGAAATTAACACAAATTACTATACACAACTATTTGTTGTTTAGTTCTAAAGTTATATCCGATTCTTTCGCAACCCCAGGGACTGTACCCGCCAGGCCCCTCTGCCCATGGGATTTTCCAGGCAAGAATACTGGAGTGGGTTGCCATTTCCTTCTCCAGAAGAATGTTCATTTTACAAATTACTACTTCATTTTTGTCTCTGTTTACTCTAGATTTCTCTGATTATAATCTCATAAGGAAGCAAGAATCCACTGAGAGAAATCACTTGTCAAAAAAGATTAAATTACCCCATTATAAAATCCTTTCTCTGAATCATAATATTTTATTAAGAGTCCATGTATTTCATAGATTTAACTCCTTTGGCTCAGCCATTTAATACTGGTGTCACCTTGGACAAATTATTTAGCTTATTCAATTATTCTCTAACTCAGTTTATTTATTTATAAATAAATATTCAATAGGGTGGTTATGAGAATTGTTGTTATTGTTTAGTTGCTAAGTCATGTCCAATTTTTTGGTTACCACATGGAATGTTACCCAGCAGGCTCCTCTATCCATGGGATTTCCCAGACAAGAATACTGGAGCTGGTTGCCATTTCCTCCTCCAAGGGATCTTCCTGACCCAGGGATCAAACCTGAGTCTCCTGCGTTGGCAGGTGAATTCATTACCACTGAGCCACCTGGGAAGCCCAACTATGAGGATAGAATGAGATAACTTTTTAAAGACTTGTCATAATACATGAAAGATGGATAATCTTATTATATTACTCAAAACACTGTAAACTTTCTCCCTGTCCCCTAGAATTGGCTGGAGTTTGATTTTGCTATTTTGTTTTATTTTGATTTTTACATTGCAGAGACACAACCCTGAAAATCAGAAGGGGAACTAGATAAAATTTTTCAAAATATTCCTTTGACTTCACCAAATTGTACAAGAAAGGTACTGTTACTTTTAGTAAAATGTTCTAATAGTGCATTTAACAAATACAAAAAAAAAAGTACAAGGTTGAAAATAGAACATAAGATACATCACTGAGTTCCATTTAATACTTGACTGGATCAGAATGAGGTAGAACTTAAACGGAGTCATATGGACTTTCACAGTGATGGTGACAAAGATATGGGGGTGGTTCTGATTTGTTGGTTGTCTACTGTCCCCACAGTCTCTATTAGGTATTGTCCACTCATGTTCATTCAACTGGTTCATCCTTGTAAGTGGACACGACTGTGATTTTCATTTTTGTAAATGAAGAAGCTACACACTGAGAAGTTGAGAAGTTTACCCGGATCTGTGACAGATGTCACGCCAAAAAGGTTGAGACTTGTGTCTGTAAGAGTATAATACTTGTCTTTCATTATAGTTAGTTTACTACTTTGTGTTAGTTTCAAGTGTACAGCAAATTGAACCAGTTATGCATGTATGCCGCTGCTGCGTCGCTTCAGTCGTGTCTGACCCTGTGCGACCCCATAGACGGCAGCCCACCAGGCTCCCCCGTCGCTGGGATTCTCCAGGCAAGAACACTGGAGTGGGTTGCCATTTCCTCCTCCAATAAGTAAAAGTGAAAAGTGAAAGTGAAATCGCTCAGTTGAGTCAGACTCTTTGCGACCCCATGGACTGCAGCCTGCCAGCCTCCTCCGTCCATGAGATTTTCCAGGCAAGAGTACTTGAGTGGGTTGCCATTGCTTTCTCCAATATGCAAGTATATGTTTATATATATATATATATATACATATATATATATATATATTTCCTTTTCAGATTCTTTTCCATTATGGTTTATCACAAAATATTCAATATAGTTTCCTGTGCTACACAGTAAGTCCTTGTTGGTTATCTGTTCTATATAGTAGTGTGTATACATTAGTCCTAAACACCTAATTTATCTCTCTGTCCCCACTGTCCCCTTTGGTAACCATAGAACATAATATTTTAAAATTACTTTTATTACTGTAATAATATCTTACTTATATGACATAATAAAGTTAATAAAATGCTTTTTAGGCTAATAATTGTAGCAGGCAACATTTTTACTATGTTTACTATGCTTACATAATGTTTATATGCCCCAAGAGGTATTCCAAATGCTTTACATACGTTAGCTCTCTTCACATTCAAAACTCTAAGAAACTATTTAATGTTATTTAACCCATTGGAGAAGGAAATGGCAACCCACTCCAATGTTCTTGCCTGGAGAATCCCAGGGGCAGCGGACCCTGGGGGGCTGCTGTCTGTGGGGTCGCACAGAGTCGGACACGACTGAAGCGACTTAGCAGCAGCAGCAGCAACCCAACTTGTAGATGAGGAAGCCAAGGCCCAAGGAAAGCTAAGTGACTTGCCAGGATGTATCCATGTCAGGGAAAGGAAAAGGGTCAAGTTGCATCAGAAATCTATATCCAAGAGGAATACTGCCTCTTACTATGAAAGAAATAGTCTTTCTACCTTAAAACAGTAAATGATAAATATGCATTATGTATCTGAAAATAGTAATAAAAGGCTAATTATGGGAGAAATAGTTTAGTTCTTATGTTGGCTCATAAATTCATATTTTCATCTAACTCTTTTCAAATGTGTACTAAAAATTGTTCTCCTTAGTGACAATCCTGGCATGAATCGCTAATACTTATACAAACAAATTAGATTCAAGAAAAATCTGTTCCTTCAAGATAGAGACAGAAATGTTTCTCTATTTGAACTAGGTATTTAATAGATTCCTGAAACTTCCATTGCCAACGTGTACAGAAGATAATTTCTTTGTAAATCTTTGTATTTATCTGAGCCAAGCAAAATAGAATATTACTTCTATTAAATGTCTTTGAGACTTTTATAAGCTTCATCATTTGCATGAAAATCTATCTTACTAAATTAAAACTTGGCACTGAGAGAAAACTACTAAAGTGTTTAATTTTTCTATTTTAATCTTCAATATTTCAAATATTTCTATTTTATTAGTTTTTATTTCATGTGTAAATCTTGTTAAATAAGAA
>SJYC01013743.1:0-33831 GCA_006408675.1 Madoqua kirkii | reverse complement strand
CTTGTTAGGTAAGAATGATCTTCATAAACTATAACAGAAATCATCTGAATGAATTCATTTACCAAACACAAACAGATTTGGTCTTTAAAAACAAACTTATGGTTACCAAAGGTGAAAGGTGAGGACAGGGGATAAAGTAAGACCTTGGGATTAACATATACACACTACTATACATAAAATAGGTAATTAACTAAGATGTACAATTTATCATGGGGTTTCCCTGGTGGCACAATGGTAAAGAATCTGCCTGCCAATGCAGGAGACATGGTTTGATCCTTGAGTGGGGAAGATCCCCCAGAGGAGAAAATGGCAATATACTTCAGGATTCTTGCCTGAGAAATCCCTTAGACAGAGAAGCCTGGCAGGCTACAGTCCATGGGATGGCAAAAAGATCAGACACTGCTTAGTGACTAAACACAACAACATCATATAGCACAGGGGACTCTACTCAATGTTTCGTAATAACCCATATGTGAAAAGAATTTGAAAAAGAACGGATACATGTGTAAGCATAATGGAATCATTTTGCTGTACAGCAAAAACTAACACAGCATTATAAATCAACTACACTCTAATATGAAATAAAATTAAATTAAAAATTAAAAAAAAAAACAAGCTGGCATCATACCTCACTGACATTTTAAGCAGTGAGGAAAATATAATTCGGCTTAGGTAGTTTGAAACCCTGGTCTGAGACCACAGCTTCTGTAACTTTGAACTGTTTCACAAAGAAGTCGAAGTTTGAATTCTCCTTTTCTACAGTTTTTTCATAAAAAGAGGGATGTTAAATGGGTGATACTTTATTTGTTTATTTATTTATTTATTTACCTTTGTCTGTGTTGGATCTTCATTGCTGTGCCGGCTTTTCTCTAGCTGTGGCAAGTGAGGGTAACTCAGTTACAGTGAGCAGGCTTCACATTGCAGTGGCTTCTCTTGCTGTGGAGCACAAGCCCCAGGGCATGCAGGCTTCATTAGTTGCAGCATATAGGCTCAGTAGTTGTGGCTCCTGGGCTTTAGAACACAGGCTCAGTAGTTGTGGAGCGCCGGCTTAGTTGCTCTGAGGCATGTGGAATCTTCCTAGATCAGTGACTGAACCCCTGTTTCCTGCATTGGCAAGTAGATTCTTAACCATTGAGCCAACCAGGGAAGCCCTAGATAGTGATATTAATCAAAGAAAAAACAGAGATAGTCTACATGCATCAAAAGTTCATATATCAAGAATCAGAAGAAGTGAGGGGTGAGAAAGTGATCTCCAAACTGAAAGCTGATGTGTGGTATCCAGACCCCAGTAAGACTGTGGGTTTCCCTCATCCCAGGGCATACAAAGCCTGGACACAGCCATGCTGGCAGAACCAATTTAAAAAGAAAACATCAGAGAAAAACTGAAGAAACAAAGCAATGCCCAAGAATGAGGGAGGCAGATAGATGCAGGCTAGAAGAGTAATTATGATTAACCTCATGGAAAAGCACATCATCTCTGCTGCAAGTAGATGTAGGGTAGGACCAAGAGTCTTCCTCATTCACCTAGAAAGACAAAGTAGCCCTTCCTGAAATTGTTGGTACGAGGCTTAAAGAGGAGGTCACTTAAACTGTGTGTAATGCTACTCTATCTTCAGACATGTGCTATTTAGACTTGCAAATCAAGATACTAATAATTACAGCTCCAAACAAATAATTTAGGG
The DNA here is from genome assembly GCA_006408675.1 of Madoqua kirkii. Classification (NCBI taxonomy): domain Eukaryota; kingdom Metazoa; phylum Chordata; class Mammalia; order Artiodactyla; family Bovidae; genus Madoqua; species Madoqua kirkii. The sequence continues at coordinate 32,149 of SJYC01013743.1, read as the reverse complement.
TAGCTAAGCTCTTGGGAATCACATGCTTAGGGGTATTTTTTAAAAGCCTACGCAGTGGAAAATGTTTTTATGACATTTCTTGACTTCATGCTGGCTGAATTTCTTTATCATCACTCTAGCTGAAAATAACTGTAAATGCTGCATATAATTTATATGTTTTTATCTCATCTTAAAGTCACTAAAGAGAAAAGGAGCTAGTGGGCAATCTCAATGTCTAAATCTAAATGAAGGCAGAGACCCACAGAGGGAAACCAAGCCTTAATTTTCCCCTGAGAGTGTTTGATAAAACTAGACAATGTTTGATTTTGTTTTCACCACCTATAGGAATGTATAGTCATGGGTGGAAGGAATAAGGCAAAGACAGTGTATGTGCCAAACATCGCCTTTCTTCATCCCAGACCCGCGGGGTGACCGTATTTCCTATTCCTACTTATAAGAATGTTGAAGGCACATGTCTAGTTTTGGACAATGGAATAGGTGCAGAACTTAACGCATGCAGCTCAGGCCTTTGCATAATCCCTTTGCATAATCCACAAGGTCCTTGGCTTGTTAAGCTAAAAGTTCAAGATGTCTAGAAAGGGACTGTGATGGAGATGAACCTAAGAGAGCCATTTGACTTACACCTGATTATGACATGAGCAAAATAATAAATTTTTATTTTTTTAAACCACCAAAACCACAGGCTGCTTTTGGCTGAAGCAGCTTGTGAGCATTATGTTAACAAATTTGGAGACTAAGAAGAGTCCTTAAACCCCATAAACGTAAAAACAATGTCAACCATTCTATTATCCTAAACCGAGGAAACAAAGGGAAGACCAACTCAAGTTGAACAAGAAACTGAGACAGTGAGAATGAGCTTGAAAAATTGGAAACACTAGTGATTGTTAGGTTATTAGATGGGTTATTAGATTCTATTCTTATTTCCTTTATAGTGAAAAACACTTAAGTTGAAAATTTGGCTTAAAATTATCTCAGATTATATTGAATAGTTTTATCTGGAAATATCAAATGAAAACAGAAATTCTTTCTGTGGAATTCATCTTCATCCTGGGCATCAAAGAACTTCCAAAAATAATTTTATAGGAAAAACTCATGAATCACCCCCCAAAATCACTGGAAACAGGAAGAAACAAAGCAGAAAAATAGCAGAAATAATAGGATGATATACTAGAATCATCAGACATATAAATCTATAATTACTATGCTTAAAACATAAAAGATTCATTTGAATGTCTCTGAAATCAGAAAACTATAAAGAATGACCAACAGATTTGAAAAGCATTAAAAACAGAGCTTCTAGAACTGAAAAAAATCTAATAATGAACTTCATGAACATAATATGTACTTATTTTTTCCTTTTTACTTCTTTGAAGTTGAGAGTTTGCTCACAAGCTATGGCAACATTATTACAAAGAAACATCATCACTGAAATGAAAATTCTTTGGAAATTTAAACAGTAGATGAGACAGAGCTAGAGAGAGAACTGGTAAAATGCAAGATAGAGCAGAAGGAATTATCCAGAAAGATGCACAATGAGAAAAAGAAATTGAAAATATTTTTTAAAAGATTTTCAAAACATGGGGGAAAAGTACTTTCAGAATTGTGGAACATGGATCTCTGAAAATTATCTCCTTCATAAAAGTATATATTGTCAAAATCAACTTTTTTAGAACTCTGGAAATTAACTACCAGTTTGCAACAATATAAGGGGTGTTGTTCAAGAAAACAGCCGCATCTCAGCAGTAATTATGAGTCTTGTGATGTTTTAATTTGCTCTAGTCTCATCTGCCTTTCCAGCACATGCTAGCCATGAAAGCTAACAACCTTACAACTGTCATAGGTGTGAAACCAGCACACTAGAGAACCTAGAGAGGACAGATCTGAAGCTGCCTGCAAGTCCCGGATGCAGAAAATTATCAGTATCTAAATATCTGTTAGTTTCCTGAAAAAGCTTCATTCTCAAGACTTGACTCAGGACATCATCTGTGCAAGCTATTCTGTCCTAGCATATTTCTTGAAACAATAAATAGCAATTGTTTAACACAATCCCTCACTTCTCACAGACCTTGAGACTCGGTGCAAGCAAGAAGAGAGTTAACGCAGAGTTGTGAACTTCCTGCTGTAGCATTGAAAACTTGTCCAGTGCATGCATCCATACAAAGATACTTAGCAAAGGCTGGGATAGTTATTGAAATAACTATTAAATCATTACCTGATCAATAAGTTAACTAATTTCAGTTGCCACACAGAATGCAGAATATAGACTTTATAGAATTAGTCCAGGAAAGTCACTAAACAATCAAACAGCAACAACAGTAATAATACCCATGAAAAGCAACAACTAACCCTAAAGAAGGAAGGAGACTATGATTCCCAGAATTAAAATATTTTATTATTTTAAATATAAAATCTTAAACAAAAAATGATGAGAAACAAGAAACTATGACCCATACTCAGAATGAAAAAGTTAATAGAAATTGTCCCTGAATATTTCTAGACACTGAATGTACTAGATAAGAACTATAAGCAAGCTATTATAAATATTTTCAAAGAAATAAAAATAGCCATGACTAAAGAATTAAAGGGAAGCGTGAGAACAATGTGTTACCAAATAGAGAATGTCAACAAAGAGACAGAAATTATGACAAAGAACCAAAGAGAAATTATGGAGTTGAAAAGAATAACTGAAATGAAAAATTCATTAGTCGGGCTCAACATCAGATTTGAAATGGCAGAAGAAAAAACTATAAAACTATAACCTAGGTTCAGTTCAGTTCAGTTCAGTCGCTCAGTCGTGTCCAATTCTTTGCGACCCCATGAATCACAGCACGCCAGGTCTCCTTGTTCATTACCATCTCTCGGAGTTCACTCAGACTCACATCCATCGAGTCAGTGATGCCATCCAGCCGTCTCATCCTCTGTCGTCCCCTTCTCCTCCTGCCCCCAATCCCTCCCAGCATCAGAGTCTTTTCCAATGAGTCAACTCTTCGCATGAGGTGGCCAAAGTATTGGAGTTTCAGCTTTAGTATCATTCCTTCAAAAGAACACCCAGGGCTGATCTTCAGAATGCACTGGTTGGATCTCCTTGCAGTCCAAGGGACTCTCAAGAGTCTTCTCCAACACCACAGTTCAAAAGCATCAATTCTTCGGCTCTCAGCCTTCTTCACAGTCCAATTCTCACATCCATACATGACCACAGGAAAAACCATAGCCTTGACTAGACGGACCTTAGTTGGCAAACGACCTTAGTTGGCTTTTGAATATACTATCTAGGTTGGTCATAACTTTTCTTCCAAGGAGTAAGTGTCTTCTAATTTCATGGCTGCAGTCACCATCTGTAGTGATTTTAGAGCCCCCAAAATATAAAGTCTGACACTGTTTCCCCATCTATTTCCCATGAAGTGATGGGACTGGATGCCATGATCTTAGTTTTCTGAATGTTGAGCTTTAAACCATCTTTTTCACTCTCCTCTTTCCCTTTCATCAAAAGGCTTTTTAGCTCCTCTCACTTGCTGCCATAAGGGTGGTGTCATCTGCATATCTGAGGTGATTGATATTTCTCCTGGCAATCTTGATTCCAGCTTGTGCTTCTTCCAGTCCAGCGTTTCTCATGATGTACTCTGCATAGAAGTTAAATAAACAGGGTGACAATATACAGCCTTGACGTAATCCTTTACCTATTTGGAACCAGTCTGTGGTTCCATGTCCAGTTCTAACTGTTGCTTCCTGACCTGCATACAGATTTCTCAAGAGGCAGGTTAGATGGTCTGGTATTCCCATCACTTTCAGAATTTTCCACAGTTTATTGTGATCCACACAGTCAAAGGCTTTGGCATAGTCAATAAAGCAGAAATAGATGTTTTTCTGAAACTCTCTTGCTTTTTCCATGATCCAGTGGATGTTGGCAATTTGATCCCTGGTTCCTTTGCCTTTTCTAAAACCATCTTGAACATCAGGGAGTTCACGGTTCACGTATTGCTGAAGCCTGGCTTGGAGAATTTTGAACACTACTTTACTAGCATGTGAGATGAGTGCAATTGTGCAGTAGTTTGAGCATTCTTTGGCATTGCCTTTCTTTGGAATTGGAATGAAAACTGACTTTTTCCAGTCCTGTGGCTACTGCTGAGTTTTCCAAATTTGCTGGCATATTGAGTGCAGCACTTTCACAGCATCATCTTTCAGGACTTGAAACGGCTCAACTGGAATTCCATCACCTCCACTAGCTTTGCTTGTAGTGATGTGTTCTAAGGCCCACTTGACATACTTGATATTATATACACTTAGGTGTAGAAAGAAAAGAGAATAAACAAAACTGAATAGAGCCCCAGAGTCTTATGGGAAACCCTCAAGCATATCAACATACATATAATGGGCATAGTAGGAGGAGAGGTGAGAGAAAATTGAGAAGGAAAAATATTTGAAAAATAATAATTAATAAATGCACACATTCCATGACTTTTCATCAGGAATCATGGAGTCAGGGAACAGTAGGACAGCATATTCAAAGTCCTGAGAGAAACAGACTATCAACCAAGAATATTATATCCAGCAAAACTGTGTTTCAAAAAACAAATGTGAATTTAAGACATTCCCAGATTAACAAAAACTTAAAAAGTCCATCATTAGCATATGCACTTGACAAGATGTATTAATTTTACTGAAGCTACAGTTGATCATTGAGTACAGGCTCACTACTTTTATATAACTTTTTATTGATGATCCTAGAGAAAAATTTTATTCCTAAAAGGAAAACATTTATTCATAAAAATAAAGCATTCAGAAAATATAAATTTTTTAAATGTGTACTTTCCTGTTTATAACCCCAGACTATAGAGAGTAAGATTTTACATAAGGGAAAGTTAATACTTGTACAATCAAAATGGAAAAATTTTAACACCTCTTCCTTCAGTAGATTAAAATTCAGATTTAAAAAAAAAGCTATAAAAATGTTTGAATAGCACACCCTACAAACCTGACCTGATGAACAGCAGTGCTTGTGGAACATATGCACAAACTCTACAAATCACATTCTTTCAAATACACATGAATTATTTACAAAAAGATTTGAAGTCACATAAATTATATACTATGACCTTAATTCAACCTAGAAGTCAGTAACAAAAATAAAATGGAAAAAAGCTTCCATGTTTGGAAATAAAGAAATATGCTTTTGACTAAGCCATGGTCCAGTTAATGAATTATAATAGAAGCAGATGACAAGGAAAGTAAAACTGTCTTCTGAAAATGAAATACACTATATAGTAACATAATAAAAGAGGAAGAAAGGAAGGGAATGATGTCTTGAAAATATAAAAAGGAGTTAGAAAGAAGATAGTAGGTGGAGGAAACCACGAATATCTTTAGAAACAATAGAAACAAACAAAATAATAGGAACAGAATTTTCAGAAAGTAAGGTGGGATGGATGGAATTTACATCAATCTTGACATATAAAATTCAATAAAATAGGAGCATCTGAATATGTCCTTTACACATTCACCACACACACATTTCAACCACCTAGTCTGACTGAATTACTATCAGGACAGAAACAGCAGAAGAATAAAATCAAAAGAAAGGAAAAAACTTTATTACACTGAAGGGAAAAATAAGGTATTTTTTTAGTAGTGGGATCAAGGGCAAACTAGAGAAACATGAAAGGAAAATGAGATTTTAGAGACTAGCAAAAATACACCTAAAATGGAGAAAAATATCTATCCAGCTATTGGAAAAGAGAGATGTACAAGTTGCATAACAGAAAGGGAAACTGGAGCCCCAATAAATCTGACACAGGAAGAGCAGTGAGATCTCAGACAGCCATCAGGAAGGGCCCAGCCTTTGACCCCCAACAGGGGGGACAGGATCGAAGGTGCAGAGAGACCACAGTACAATTAACTGGGAGAATTACCCTTGAAGATTGGGAAAGGTATGAAAAATTGCTAAATAAAATTTGGACAGATTTGATGGGGGAAACCAAGAACAGAGTAAATTATTCAAAGAATTATTGGATGAGCTTCAAAGCAACACAACATTTACTCTAAGTAGACAAGGCAAGCATTAGCCAGGCCCTGTAGAGACATGCCAAGAAATGTATGGAATTTGGGACTCTTAAGGAAAGACCCAACCCAGATGAGCCAAGATAAAAGGGAGCCAGGTAGGACAACAATCGATCAAAAATAGGCCTACGGTAGATGTTCACAGAATACAAAATATGTCCTCTGTCAGACTAGCCAGTTCAAAAAGGTGAAGATGGATGAGGTTTGTTTCAACAGCTGATGCTTTTAGTAGATCCATAACTTAAATGACTCATCTATCTTACTATGGGAAACACCACAAAGCAAACTCTAAAGAACAAATAAGAAAATAAACATATGGGCTGGGAAGAAAGAATTAAAAACAAAAATGCATTTATTTGGGGGTTTTTCTACAGTAAAGAAGTAAAGGGTACAAGTTTACAAGCATTTTAAATGCAAGGATCTCAGCCAAACCTTTCTGAAAGGGGTCAAGAAAGAGCAGAGGGGAAACAAAATACTTAAGATATATCACGCAATTGACAAAATAAGGATATAAGAGTAAGAAATGCTACTTAAGGCTTGAAACAAAGGCTGGCAGGACATGTTTTGAGGAGCAGGTGGCAAAAGCACCCATCCGCCTTCGGCCCCCGGTGGCACACTTTTGAGACTCTCAGTTCAGGAACTGGCTGAGGCATCTTCTCCAGTTGAAACCTAAATGGAGACTAGGTAAAAATCTTCCAAAAGAAGTAGGTTTCACACACACTTCATCAGTGAGAAAAAGTCACAATAGCCCCTGTGTCATGAACTGAACTTGGCTCACAAAAGTAGAACAGTGCCCATATTCAAAGGCTCAATGGAAATAAAGAGATTTTGTACATTCTTGTTGAGGTAAAACTAGAGACCCACGAAAGACCTGAGAACTGGGATTGCCACCATTAAAATGCCTCAATTCTTGAGAAAGACTATAAGGCACACAGGTTGGGACATCCCTCCTCTTCATGGATCACAGCCTTGTCATAGCGAAGAGGCTTGTGTAACTCGGTGAAGCTATGAGACCTGCCGTGCAGGCAGGTTGTAGTGAAGAGTTCTGACAAAATGTGGTCCACTGGAGGAGGAAATGGCAGTCCACTCCAGTATTCTTGCCTGGAGAACCCCACAGACAAAAGGAAAAGGCAAACGATATGACACCAGAAGATGAGCTCCCTCAGGTCAAAAGTGGTCCAATATGCTATTGGGGAAGTGGTGGTGGTTTAGTCACTAAGGTGTGTCCAATTCTTGCGAACCTATAGACTACAGACTGCTAGGCTCCTCTGTCCATGGGATTCTCCAGGCAAGAATACTGGAATGGGTTGCCATTTCCTTCTCTAGGGGATCTTCCTGACCTAGGAATCAAACCCAGGTCTCATGCGTTGCAGGCAGATTCTCCACCAACTGAGCTATGCGGGAAGAGCAGAGGACAACTAATGATAGCTCCAGAGAAAATGAAGTGCTTGGACCAAAGTGGAAACAATGCTCAGTTGTGGAGGCATCTGGTGGTGAGAGTAAAGTCCAATGCTGTAAAGAACAGTTATTGTATAGAAACCTGGAATGTTAGGCCCGTGAATCAAAGTAAATTGGATGTGGTCAAGCAGGAGATGGCAAGACTGAACATTCACATCTGAGGAATCAGTGAAATAAAATGATGGAAGTGGGAGAATTTAATTCAGATGACCATTATATCTACTACTGTGGGCAAGAATCCCTTAGAAGAAATGGAGTAGCCCTCATAGTCAACAAGAGTCCAAAATGTAGTACTTGGTGCAGTCTTAAAAATGCCAATAGGATCTCAGTTAATTTCCAAAACAAACCATTCAATATCACAGTAATCAAAGTCTATGCCCCAACCACTGTGCCGAAGAAACTGAAGTTCACCTGTTCTATGAAAAACTACAACACTTTCTAGAACTAACACCAAAAAGAAAAAAATGTCCTTTTCATCATAGGGGATTGGAATGCAAGGGTGCAAAGTCAAGAGAGATGCGGAGTAACAAGTAAGTTTGGTCTTGGAATACAAAGTGAAGCAGAGCTGGCAGAGTTTTGTCAAGAGAACATAGTGGTCATAGCAAACACCCTTCCAACAACACAAGACATGACTCCACACAAGGAGATCACCAAAATGGTCAGTACCAAAATCAGATTAATTATATTTTTTGTAGCTGAAGATGGAGAAGCTATACAGTCAGCAAAAACAAGGCCTGGAGCTAGCTGTGGTTCAGATCATTACCTCCTTATTGCAAAATTCAGGCTTAAATTGAAGAAAGTAGATAAAACCACTAGGCCTTTCAGATATTACCTAAATCAAATCTATAATGATTATACAGTGGAGGTAATGAATAGATTCAAGAGATTAGATCTGGTAGAGAGAGCGATTGAAGAACTATGGACAGGGTTTCATAACATTGTATAAAGAGGCAGTGACCAAAATCACTCCAAAGAAAAAGAAATGCTAGAGGGCAAACTGGTTGTCTGAGGAAGCTGTACACATAGCTGAGGAAAGAAAAGAAGTAAAAGGCAGGCGAGAAAGGAAAGATATACCCAACTGAATATATTGTTTCAGAAAACAGCAAGGAGAGATAAGAAGGCCTTCTTCAATGAACAATGCAAAGATATAGAAGAAAACAGTAAAATGGGAAAGACTAGACCTCTCTTCAAGGAAACTGGAGATATCAAGGGAACATTTCATGCAAGGATGGCCACAATAAAGGACAGAAGTGGTATGGACCTAACAGAAGCAGAAGAGATTAAGAAATGGCAAGAACACACAGAAGAACTGTATAAGAAAGGTTTTAATGACCTGAAGAACCATGATGGTGTCGGCACTCATCTAGAGCTGGACATCTTGGATTGGGAAGTCAAGTGAGCCTTCAGAGGCATTACTGCAAACAAAGCTAGCTGACATGACAGAATTCCAAGTGAGCTATTTAAAATCCTAAAAGACAATGCTGTTTTAAAGTGCTTCACTTAATATGAAAGCAAATTTGAAAACTCAGCAGTGGCCACAGGAGTAGAAAAACTGTTTTGATCCAACCCCATAAAAAGGTAATGCCAAAGAATGTTCAAATTACTGTCCAATTGCACACTCATTTCACATGCTAGCAAGGTAATATTCAAAATCCTTCAAGTTAGGTTTCAACAGTAAGTGAATTGAGAACTTTCAGATGTACAAGCTGGATTTAGAAAAGGCAGAGGGACCAGAGATCAAATTGCCAACATCAGTTGGATTGTAGAAAAAGCAAGAGAGTTCCAAAGAAATATCTACTTCTGTTTCATTGACTACATTAAAGCCTTAGACTGTATGGATCACAACAAACTGGAAAATTCTGAAAGAGATGGGAGTACCAGATTACCTTACCTGTCTCTTGAGAAATCTCTATATATATAGGTCAAGAAGCAACAGTTAAAACTGGCATGGAACAAAAGATCCATCCATAATTGGGAAAGGAATATGTCAAGGCTGTATATTGTTACCCAGCTTATTTAACTTATATGCAGAGTATATCATGCGAAATGTAGGACTGGATGAAGCACAAGCTGGAATCAAGATTGCTGAGAGAAACATCAACAACCTCAGATATACAGATGACATGACTCTAATTGCAGAAAGCAAAGAGGAACTAAAGAACTTCTTGATGAAAGTGAAAGAGGAGAGTGAAAAGACTGGCTTAAAACACAACATATAAAAAACAAAGATGATGGCATCCAGTCCCATCACTTCATGGCAAATAGAAGGGAGGAAAGTGGAAACAGTGAAGATTTCATTTTCTTGGGTTCCAAACTAACTGTGGATGGTGACTGCAGCCATGAAATTAAAAGATGCTTGCTCCTTGGAAAAAAGCTATGACTAATCAAGACAGTTTATTAAATAGCAGTGACATCACTTTGCCAACAAAGATCTATATAGTCAAAACTGTGATTTTTCCAATAGTCTTGTGCAGATGTGAGAGTTGGACCATGAAGAAGGTTGAGAACTGAAGAGTTGATGCTTTTGAACTGTGGTGCTGGGCAAGACACTTAAGAGTCCCTTGGACTGCAAGGAGATCAAACCAGTCAGTTGTAAAAGAAATCAATCCTGAACATTCATTGAAGGACTGATGCTGAAGCTGAAACCCTAATACTTGGGCCACATGATGTGAAGCACCAACTCATTGGAAAAGACCTTGATGCTGGGAAAGACTGAAGGGTGAAATGGTTAGACAGCATCACTGTCCAAATGGATATGAAACTGAGCAAACTCTGGGAGACAGTGAAGGGCAGGGAAGCCTGGTATGCTATAGTCCATGGGGTCACAAGGAGTTGGACATGACTGAGCGAATGAACAACAACAACAGGGACTTCCCTGGCTATCCAGTGGTAACACTTTGCCTTTCAAGGCCCAGGATATGGTTTAAATCCATCCTAGTGTGGGAGCTACGATCCCATGAGTTTCAAGACCAAAAAATACCAAGACATAAAACAGAGGCAATACTGTAACAAATTCAATAAAGGTTTAAAAATGATTCCCATTAAAAAATAACTTTAGAAAAAACTATTTTAAAATATAGACAGGTGGATTAACAAGTGCACAGTAGCGTTAATTGCCTCAGGAAACCCCATGGCTCAGGTGGTAAAAAGTCTGCCTGCAATACAAGAGACCTGGGTTCAATCCCTGTGTTGGGAAGATCCCTTGGAGAAGGAAATAGCAACACATACCAGTATTTTTGCCTGGAGAATTCCATGGACAGAGGAGCCTGGCAGTCTACAGTCCACGGGGTCTCAAAGAGTCAGACACAACTGAGCAACTAATACACACACACACACACACACACACACACACACACACGATTACCCCTGGTGAATTAATGTTGACAAACCATGGAATCCAAACAACTCACTTAGATGGACTGGCATCCTGGTGAGCCAGAAATCATTCATGGTTCTCTCTTCTCCATCGGTCTCCTTCATTCACTTACAGACTTCCCATCTTTGGAGTTTACCAAGTCCTAGATTCTAAGACGGAGAACGAAATGGCAATTCATTCCAGTACTCTTGCCTGGAAACTCCCCTGGACAGAGGAGCCTGGTAGGCTGCAGTCCATGGGGTCGCGAAGGGTCTGACATGACTGACTGACTTCACTTTCACGTTTCACTTTCATGCATTGAAGAAAGAAATGGCAACCCACTCCATTGTTCTTGCCTGGAGAATCCCAGTGATGGGGGAGCTGGTGGGCTGCCGTCTATGGGGTCGCACAGAGTCGGACACAACTGAAGCAACTTAGCAGCAGCAAGTTCTAAGAACATCATTTTGCTTGGTATAGGTCTTCTCTAGGAGGTTTTTCTTTCTTTCTTTCTTTTTTTTAGTCTTGTGGTGGGTAGGTGTGGAGTCTGAAGCTGATTATCCTGTGTAGCCTGTCATTCAAAGATGAAAAGTGAAAGTGAAAGTTGCTCAGTTGTGTCTGACTCTTTGTAACCCTGTGGACTATATAGTCCATGGAATTCTCCAGGCCAGAATACTGGAGCGGGTAGCCTTTCCCTTCTCCAGGGGATCTTCCCAATACAGGGATCAAACCCAGGTCTCCTGCATTGCAGACAGATTCTTTACCAGCTGAGCCACAAGGGAAGCCCAAGAATACTGGAATGGGTAGCCTATCCCTTCTCCAGGGGATCTTCCCAACCCAGGATTTGAACTAGGGTCTTCTGCATTGCAGGCAGATTCTTTACTAACTGAGCTATGAGGGAAGAACCATTCAAGGACGAGTCATATTTAATTTTCTGAGATCCCCAAAGAACCACACCCACATCGGTCAAAGACAGTACCTGCTGAAGATTTTCAAAGAGTGGTTCTCAGCCTTGACTGACATTAAAATCAGCTCAGAGCTTTTAAAAAACTGCCAGTTCCACAGCGCAGTGAGTGTCAGGGTTTGGTCCTCAGACTGCTTCCAGAACCACCAATAGCACCTGGGAACTGTTCAGAAATGCAAATCAGGGACTTCTCTAGTAGTCCAGCAGGTGATATTCTGTGCTTCCACTATAGGGGGGGCACCTCTTGATCCCTGGTCAGAAAACTAAGATCCCACGGTCCACGTGGTTCAACCAAAAAGAAAAAAGAAAGTATAAACCAAGGGATAGGGTCCAGCAATCTGTGTTTTATTAAGCCGTCCAGGAGATTCTAAGATACATAAACATTCGAGAACTACTGCTCTAGTTCATCTCAAGCAAAGGAAATTGGAATTTTTGGAGGAAAAACTTAAACATAAGACTAAGGACCACTGTATTAAAAAAAAAAAAAAAAAGCAAATGCTATTCATGCAATTGGAGATGCACCTGGCTGAGATTAACCAGAAAAAAAGATTGGGAAATTGGGGGTAGGGGGTTAATTTAAGAAAGTTAGATTATAATTTCTTTGGACTTTCACAGATCATGAAAATTTGATTAGGAGTTACATTTTTTTGATTTATGACTCACAAAAGTAAAATAATTTGATTTTAAGTTTTAATCTTCTGTTGTTCAGTCACTCAATTGTGCTGACTCTTTGCGACCTCATGGACTGCAGCACGCTAGGCTTCCCTGTCCTTCATCATCTCCCAGAGACCACTTAAACTTTAAAAGAAAAATCTATTAAGAGGAATGTTGTCAAGCATACAGAAATGTACAATTAATAGTATAAGTGAACTACATATTTCTCAGATTAAACTGTTATTACTATTAACATTTTTAAAATACTCTTTTCAACTAGTTTTTTTTTCCCTTTATCTTTCCTTCATTTTTGTTTTGTTATGTTTTCTTTTCTAGGGGTATGTGTTGGAGGTGGGAGGGTGGAGTTGGTGCTATAGTATTTTCAGGAAAATTCTTGGTATTATTTAAAATCACAAGTACTTCCATAGATGTCACTGAAATTAGGAGCATTATTCATGCAATAATAATCTTATTTTCTTTTGTAACAGAATTAACAATAATTCTTTGATATTATCTAATAACTTGTTTGTAATAGTATTTCCTCAGTTGTATCAAAAATATCTTTTGCAATTCCTTTGAAACAGAAAAAAAACAAGGTTCACACATGGCATATGATGGTTATATTGCTTAGGTGTGGGCTTCCCAGGTGGTGCTAGTGCTAAAGAACCCTCCTGCCAGCGCAGGTACACGTAAGAGATGTGGGTTCAATCCCTGGGTTGGAAAGATTCCCTGGAGGAGGGCACAGCAACCCACTCCTTATTCTTGCCTGGAGAATCCCATGAACCAAAGAGCCTGGTGGGCTACAGTCCACGGGGTCACAAAGAGTCTGACATGACTGAAGCCTCTTAGCATGCTCTGTTAGTTTAGAACAGTCATTCTCCCTTTTGTATTCATGTCATTGACTTACGGATGAAATAAAATGGCTCTTCTGTAGAATATCCTCCTTCAGAATTTGTATATTTGCTTCCCCCTGGTGATATTTAACTTTTCCCATACTCTTCTCTCATTAAACCAGAAGTTAATAATCTCACTTACAGTCAAGTTCAAGATTTTTTTGCAAAAATATTGACATGTTTACATTTACTAACAAGTAAATTCAAGAGTGCCTGTCTGATCTTTCTATTATAGTCATCAACTTTCCTCTTGATGTTTTAATATCCATTAATGATTATTGCTTGAAACAGTTATTACTGTAGAAGTTATAAAATGGTTCATTTATAATACTATCGCTCTTGCTATATTTTCATCTGGAATTCTTCTATAAAACCAGCTGCTTTTATAACTGAATACAAGCTCATACTGCTTACCACACAACAGGACAATAAATTGAGTGATCAGTTGTTGGGACGAGAAACAGTGATTTTATTTGGAACTCCAGCAAACCGAGAAGATAATGGACTAATGTCCCCCCAAAAATCTTACCCAAGTTAGAATGTAGGCTTCTTTATACTAAAAGGGGAGGGGATGTGGCTGTTTGTTGCAAACATTTTGGCACCAGAATCCTTTGTTCTTGCAGCTGCCTGGAAGGTCTGGCCATATTGTTCCTGTAAACCTCCAACAAGATCATTGTTATTTTACAACAATTTTAAACTGTATTAAGGACTTTGAAAACAAACTCAATAAATGGAGAGATAACCATGTTCATGGTTGAAAAACCTGAGATGGTAGAGATATTTTTCCTTATACAGAACCACATAAAGAAAAATAATCCAGAAATTCCTCTTGGTCCTAATCAAAACCCAGGTGGACTTTGAGAAAAATATGACAAACAGATTCTCGAATTTAAAAGAAGGAAAAAATGTTTAAGGATAATTGACCCAGCATTGAAAAAAGAAGGTTAAAGTGACTATAGTTGGTATTGTTAGCTGCCTACACAGCAACCACTTCCCCATTTCTTCTCCTTACCAGAGCTCCAATTGTGTTCACCTTCTTTGCTGCGGAAGGAACGCCCCTTTCCCACATCATTCCTAGGGCTCATTGTAACTGATCTTAGACAATCGACAATCACTTGTCATCCTCTGTGCTTCAGTGTGGGTGTTTGGTGATCTGCCCAATGACGTGTAAGGAGGAAATTTTTCTTCGTCTTTTTTTTTAACTGAAGTACAGTTAATTTCTTCACTCTTAAAGAAACAAGAAAAGACAGTTCCTCTTTCAAAACAACGCTTTGGCATGTGCCAGAATACAATTTCAGCTACTACGACTTCCATTGTGTAACTAGGAAGGGAAAGCCGACTTGCCAAAGACAACTGAGGAAAGCCTTGGTGATTTCTTATCTCAGGACTTCTGGTTTATATAACATAGTTAACGACCCTGCTTATATAAAAATTGGGTGATATATATGTATTCAAAAAGACGATAGTAGAAAAATAATTCAAAATAGTATGTATAGCATGATTCCATTTATGCAAAACAAAATATGTATTATTTACATGTCATGTGCATAGAAAATTCATCCAAGAAACAAAGCAACCTATTAACAATGATTACTTCTTTTTGCATAATATTAGGCTTTTACAATATTTAAAATTTTAACATTTTTATTTTCTGTTTATTTTATTATTTTGGCTGTGCCGGATCTTCACTGACGCATGCCGGCTTTTTCTCTAGTTGCACCAAGTAGGGGCTACTCTCTAGCTGCCGTGTGCAGGCTTTTCATTGTGGCGGCTGCTCATGTTTCAGAGCACAAGTTCCAGAGCACATGCGCTTCACTAGCTGCGACTCGTGGCCTCAGCAGCTGCGGTGCGCAGGCTTAGCTGCCCCACAGCATCTCTTTCCAGATGAGAGATCGAATTTATGTCCCCTATGCTGGCAGGTGGATTCTTAACCACTGAAACCACCAGGGATGTCCTATAATACTTTTTAATGTTTGAATGGTTTTTATCATGATCATACATTATTTCTGGGAAAAAATGAGATAGAAGAAAATGGCAATTTGTCAAGTCAGAGATGAGATAAAGAATAGAGCACAGAGTAATGTAAACAGTTGTGAATAAAGAACAAGAAAACAAAGGTACTGCTATTGCCGCTGCTAAGTCGCTTCAGCCATGTCCGACTCTGTGCGACCCCATAGACGGCAGCTCACCAGGCTCCTCTGTCCCTGGGATTCTCCAGGCAAGAATACTGGAGTGGGTTGCCATTTCCTTCTCTAGTGCATGAAGGTGAGAAGTGAAAGTGAAGTCGCTCAGTCCTGTCCGACTCTTTGAGACCCCAGGAACTACAGCCCACTAGGCTCTTCCGTCCATGGGATTTTCCAGGCAAGAGTACTGGAAAAGAGTACCTTCTCCGAACAAAGGTACTTGCAAATAACAAATAAGTCTGACGCCAAAACCTCTGGGTGATGACAGGTTGGACTAGGCCGTCAGTGTAGTAAAGTGAAGCTTCAGTTTCAGTCATAGTCAAAATCTAGCTGCCGCCCCATGTGCTGGGATTCTGAAACAGTGAATGGGGAAGGAGGATAAATTCCAGGTGGGCTCTTTGTATATCTGCCCCCAGCTGGCTGAGGAAACGTTTATTTTCAAAACCTTGGCTCATCTCATGGAATGCCCACCTGCATTGTTTGCCAAGCAATGGATTTGGGGCTACAAGAGGCAAGTTTCACAAGTCATGAATTATACCAGATGGTGGTGGAAGATTTAATAGACAACATAAATCTTCTGGGGGAAACAAACATCAACCAATCAGTTCAGAAAATAGCATCCATCCGTATATCAGTACAGACAGTCACTAGTCTTGGCACAGCAGGTATCCATCATGGAAGTTAGTGAAGTAGTTGTAAATTACATCACCCAGATATGAAACACAAAATCCCAGAATGATCAGTTCTAGGAGAAAATATATATATATTTTATGCTTCTCTATTTGAACAGAAATATAACTCAATGTGACAGAGTCACAGTACAGCCTGCATAGGACCATGTGAAAATAGAAAATTGATTAAGAACATACATGTTACAGTGGCAGAGATCTTGAATCTGTGACAGAGTTGCTTTTTTGAGCAGAAAATGGTGCTAATGTATCAGCAACCAGGTCAAAGTTATGTGTTCAGTACCCCAGGTATGCCAGTTTTCTATGTTTTCAGGCTACAGTGTGCAATTTGCCTTTAAATAGGGCAAAAAAAGGAGGGCATTGAGAATGTATGGATCTATCTCTATTACTGGAAAGCCATTCAAATGGCTTATTCTGCCAGTGACAGGTTGGCAGTTTCACCTTTAAAACAGGAGAGAACCAATCATTATGAACAGAGCAGACACTTGTAATTCATATCAGTGGTGGAAATGTTAAACAATAAACAGCCCACTAGGCTCTTCCGTCCATGGGATTTTCCAGGCAAGAGTACTGGAAAAGAGTACCTTCTCCGAACAAAGGTACTTGCAAATAACAAATAAGTCTGACGCCAAAACCTCTGGGTGATGACAGGTTGGACTAGGCCGTCAGTGTAGTAAAGTGAAGCTTCAGTTCAGTCATAGTCAAAATCTAGCTGCCGCCCCATGTGCTGGGATTCTGAAACAGTGAATGGGGAAGGAGGATAAATTCCAGGTGGGCTCTTTGTATATCTGCCCCCAGCTGGCTGAGGAAACGTTTATTTTCAAAACCTTGGCTCATCTCATGGAATGCCCACCTGCATTGTTTGCCAAGCAATGGATTTGGGGCTACAAGAGGCAAGTTTCACAAGTCATGAATTATACCAGATGGTGGTGGAAGATTTAATAGACAACATAAATCTTCTGGGGGAAACAAACATCAACCAATCAGTTCAGAAAATAGCATCCATCCGTATATCAGTACAGACAGTCACTAGTCTTGGCACAGCAGGTATCCATCATGGAAGTTAGTGAAGTAGTTGTAAATTACATCACCCAGATATGAAACACAAAATCCCAGAATGATCAGTTCTAGGAGAAAATATATATATATTTTATGCTTCTCTATTTGAACAGAAATATAACTCAATGTGACAGAGTCACAGTACAGCCTGCATAGGACCATGTGAAAATAGAAAATTGATTAAGAACATACATGTTACAGTGGCAGAGATCTTGAATCTGTGACAGAGTTGCTTTTTTGAGCAGAAAATGGTGCTAATGTATCAGCAACCAGGTCAAAGTTATGTGTTCAGTACCCCAGGTATGCCAGTTTTCTATGTTTTCAGGCTACAGTGTGCAATTTGCCTTTAAATAGGGCAAAAAAAGGAGGGCATTGAGAATGTATGGATCTATCTCTATTACTGGAAAGCCATTCAAATGGCTTATTCTGCCAGTGACAGGTTGGCAGTTTCACCTTTAAAACAGGAGAGAACCAATCATTATGAACAGAGCAGACACTTGTAATTCATATCAGTGGTGGAAATGTTAAACAATATTATTGGGTATGTGCTAAGCTGCTTAAGTCATGTCTGACTTTTTGCGACCTTGTGGACTGTAGCCCACAAGGCTCCTCTGTCCATGGGATGCTCCAGGCAAGAATACTGGAGTGGGTTGGCATGCCCTCTTCCAAATGTTATTATTATTAAATGTTAAATATTATTTC
The DNA here is from genome assembly GCA_006408675.1 of Madoqua kirkii. Classification (NCBI taxonomy): domain Eukaryota; kingdom Metazoa; phylum Chordata; class Mammalia; order Artiodactyla; family Bovidae; genus Madoqua; species Madoqua kirkii. The sequence continues at coordinate 14,141 of SJYC01013743.1, read as the reverse complement.
CAGAACTATGAATTTTACTTTTGAAATAAAGTAAAATGTGTCCCAGTTTCCTGGGACACCAAAAACTGTATCTTCTTTGCAATTTTCCTAGTTCAGCATTAAACATCAAAAGAACTCACCATAGTAACTCATGGAGAAGGAACATATTCTAATGATCTTGTCCCTGATATTGCAAAATGTCAGTTTTTTTCCATGACACTTGTCATTACGATACTTTAACGCTTGACTTTCCCTTTGTGAGTTAAAGAAATAGCTGTTAAAAACTTAATAATAACACTAATCAGGCAAATACTATTACCAACAGTATATAAATACTAGTATAATAAAAGTAATAGTATTTATTTATTATGTTTAAAATGACTCATTAGTTGGGACACCTTAAAAATCGTTGCCAACTTGTCCAAACTGCTACTCATCAAATATTTCAAGTGTAGATGTTTAAATAAAAAAATTAACACTGAGTCTAATTAAACCAAAACCTTGATACTTGAATAATAGTCATAATTTTTGAAGATAAAGTTACCTTAGAAAGAAATGGATAGCTTCTTTCAGTTCAGTTCAGTCGCTCAGGAATGTCCAACTCTTTGTGATCCCATGAATTGCAGTACACCAGGCCTCCCTGACCATCACCAACTCCTGGAATTCACTCAGACTCACATCCATTGAGTCAGTGATGCCATCCAGCCATCTCATCCTCTGTTGTCCCCTTTTCCTCCTGCCCCCAAACCCTCCCAGCATCAGAGTCCTTTCCAATGAATCAACTCTTCTCATGAGGTGGCCAGAGTATTACAGTTTCAGCTTTAGCATCATTCCTTCCAAAGAAATCCCAGGGCTGATTGATTTCCTTTAGGATGGACTTGTTGGATCTCCTTGCAGTCCAAGGGACTCTCAAGAGTCTTCTCCAACACCACAGTTCAAAAGCATCAGTTCTTCGGCGCTCAGCCTTCTTCACAGTCCAGCTCTCACATCCATACATGACCATAGGAAAAACCATACCCTTGACTAGACAGACCTTTGTGGGCAAAGGTATGTCTCTGCTTTTCAATATGCTATCTAGGTTGGTCTTAACCTTCCTTCCAAGGAGTAAGCGTCCTTTAATTTCATGGCTGTAGTCATCATTTACAGTGATTTCAGAGCCCCTCAAAATTAAGTCTGACACTGTTTCCACTGTTTCCCCATCTATTTCCCATGAAGTGATGGGACCAGATGCCATGATCTTCGTTTTCTGAATATTGAGCTTTAAGTCAACTTTTTCACTCTTCTCTTTCACGTTCATCAAGAGGCTTTTGAGTTCCTCTTCACTTTCTGCCATAAGGGTGGTGTCATCTGCATATCTGAGGTGATTGATATTTCTCCTGGCAATCTTGATTCCAGCTTGTGTTTCCTCCATCCCAGCGTTTCTCATGATGTACTCTGCATAGAAGTTAAATAAGCAGGGTGACAATATACAGCCTTGACGTACTCCTTTTCCTATTTGGAACCAGTCTGTGGTTCCATGTACAGTTCTAACTGTTGCTTCCTGACCTGCATACAGGTTTCTCAAGAGGCAGGTCAGGTGGTCTGGTATTCCCATCTCTTTCAGAATTTTCCACAGTTTATTGTGATCCACACAGTCAAAGGCTTTGGCATAGTCAATAAAGCAGAAATAGATGTTTTTCACAGTTCTAACTGTTGCTTCCTGACCTGCATACAGGTTTCTCAAGAGGCAGGTCAGGTGGTCTGGTATTCCCAGCTCTTTCAGAATTTTCCATAGTTATTGTGATCCAGTCAAAGGCTTTGGCATAGTCAAGAAAGCAGAAGTAGATGTTTTTCTGGAACTCTCTTGCTTTTTCCATGATCCAGCAGATGCTGGCAATTTGATCTCTGGTTCCTCTGCCTTTTCTAAAACCAGCTTGAACATCTGGAAGTTCACAGTTCATGTACTGCTAAAGCCTGTCTTGGAGAATTTTGAGCATTACTTTACTAGCGTGTGCAATGAGTGCAATTGTGTGGTAGTTTGAGCGTTCTTTGGCATTGCCTTTCTTTGGGATTGGAATGAAAACTGATCTTTTCCAGTCCTGTGGCCACTGCTCAGTTTTCCAAATTTGCTGGCATATTGAGTGCAGCACTTTCACAGCATCATCTTTTAGGATTTGAAATAGCTCAACTGGAATTCCATCACCTCCACTAACCCTTACTGGTAGACAAACTCATAGAAAATGGTAGACAAACACAAAAAACACTTAAGACATGTATACTGTACTCAAAGGAAACCATTCTGGATTTTTTTCTGCATATTTAATTGAAGCATTGGTAACATTAAAAAATAAGGTATATGTTATTTATATAAGTGTTTTAAAAGTCCAGATATAAATATGATTCTATTACATTTTTCAGCTTCTATCTACTTGTAAATCTGAACATATATCCTTAATGTTTGATTTCAACTTAAGAATTCTATTCAAAAGTTTATTTCTTCTTTAGCTATACTAATATCAGTATATTAAAGTATCATTTAATAGAGTTCACAACAGCCATGGCTAAGTAGTACTGTACTTACATTGTAGTTATCTCTGTGCATTGCCCCCAATTTTCCCAAAGACAGTGAATCAAACAGAAATCAGAGAACAGAAAAAAGACCCCATTTTTTTTCTTGGTGTAAAAGGCAGCCTGACTTCTACTTGCTGTAGGCTGAAGTTTTCAAAATGATGATGTCTTCTATGATGCTACCCACGAAGCCAATAATAAATCGCTCCTAAAGTGATTTCTGATGAACTTTAAAATGGCAGATAACAAAAGAATTTGACAGAGGCAATAAACGTGATAAACTAATTGCAATAATAAGGTAAAATGTTTATTTTGAAAGGTATATTCATATTCTGCCTTTGAATAAAAACAGAAAGACAGCGAACTTCTTCTACCCAGGGGGATGTATAACTATATATTCCACTTTCCACTTCTACACGAGGGGAGATTTGGAACAGAAGGCAAGCTGCTATTAGGAACTGTTTGAAGAAAGCATGATTGGGATGATTGGGCGCCCAGATATTGCCTGTGCCTGCAGCCCAGTGAAATGTTTCAAAGGTGATTATTCATTAGAAAGTGAATATTCCACTGATTTTTAATTGCAAAGGAAATTAAATACTGCATAAATTGAACTATACTCATAAAACTCTTCAAAATATAAACATTTCAATAATCCTAAAATTAAACATAATTTTTCTAAATGCCTTATTCCTAACCATTTCATTTTGCCATACACAATAAGATTCAAGACTGCCCAAAAGTAACTCAAAATATGTTTTAAAAATGAATACAAATATATATATACATAAAGGCATAAATAAATATAAACTATATATGTAAACACACACACACACACACACCTCAAACCAAGAAAATGCATGTAGGAATTCAAACTGACAATGTGATGCTCAGGTACTCTGATTCAGAAATGGGTGCTAAATTTACAAGTAAGGTTACTGAACCTACCTTCAAAGGTGGTATACCTTGGGTCAAATTCAATGATTCCCTCTGCATTATCATTTTTCATTATGATGATTCGGACAATGGAGATGTTTCCTATTTCAGGAGGTTGGTCTATTTGAAGTCCATTTTCTTGGATGGTAAAATCATACCCTCTAGCAAGGTCATAAAAAATAAAATAAACTGAGTACATAATTGCTTAGCATGAATTGAAGAAGGGTCCTACTAGCTCCTGCAATTGAGTCTTATGAAGCTCAACATGAAAATACTTTTCTTTTCTGAAATGATGTTTGAAATAGATTTCTGCACTGCTCTCGGTTATTACTGTCTGGATAAAATAAAAACTAATATACTGTCACTAAACATAGGCCATGAAATTAAAAGACGCTTACTCCTTGGAAGAAAAGTTATGACCAACCTAGATAGTATATTCAAAAGCAGAGACATTACTTTGCTGACTAAGGTCCGTCCAGTCAAGGCTATAGTTTTTCCAGTGGTCATGTATGGATGTGAGAGTTGGACTGTGAAGAAAGCTGAGCGCCAAAGAATTGATGCTTTTTTGAACTGTGGTGTTGGAGAAGACTCTTGAGAGTCCCTTGGACTGCAAGGAGATTCAACCAGTCCATTCTGAAGGAGATAAACCCTAGGATTTCTTTGGAAGGAATGATGCTAAAGCTGAAACTCCAGTACTTTGGCCACCTCATGCGAAGATTTGACTCATTGGAAAAGACTCTGATGCTGGGAGGGTTTGGGGGCAGGAGGAGAAGAGGATGATTGAGGATGAGATGGCTGGATGGCATCATGGACTCGATGGATGTGAGTCTGAGTAAACTCTGGGAGTTGGTGATGGACGGGGAGGCCTGGCGTGCTGCGATTCATGGGGTCATAGAGAGTTGGACACGACTGAGCGACTGGACTGAACTGAAATGTAAGCCATGGGAAGATAATAAAAACTATAAGGAAATTGGGAAGAAGTTGGAAAATGAACTTCTAGGGCTAGGAAGGTACCACTGAACACACTCTAAACCACTTTAGTCCTTCCTTCAATTTCCAAATTCTACCTAGTATTTTTAACCTACCTAGCTTTGAAAGCTCATTAATATGATTATATATAAGGCAAAATTAGAAAGCTGGGCATTAAAATATTAAAATAAACTGTTATCAATAGTCTGAGAAGGATTATGGCTTAGCTGCTTAACATAACTTAATATCAAGGCAATAAGTTTTCTAGAAACTAGGAAAATTGGGTTTATAGTAGCCTTTTCAGATCAAAGTAAGCCTGGAAATATATCTGGAAGAAAAACATTACTTCCTTAGAATTAGGCTTAAGTAGGAATTGGATTTTTTAAAGGATAGTAATGGGACAAATGCTTCAAGCCCTACTTAGTCAAAAACACAGATATAATATCACACACAATGTGCTATGCTTATCAAAGTTCACTCAATTAATTAAAACTGACCGGTGCATGTTTTAATACATTTACTATAAGGACAAATTCATTCCCATCATCAAACACAGACTCATTTCTGGAAACTGAAGATTTGAAGGGTTTGTCAGCTTCCAGCTAATTCTTCCCAGGGGAATGATATACTTTCTGCCTCCTTGAGGGAAATATTTTAGTTAGCAGAAAGCTTTAAAGATTGGCATTAGTATCACCAATGCAAAAACATTTTCACTGCACGCACAAGTAAACTTCCTCTAAGAACTATCTAAATGAAACATGATTCCAGCTAAAGGTTACGTGTGAGCCAGAGGTGTCCAGATGCTCCTTACGGCACTCAAGCTCTGAGTATTTCATCCATTTCATCATGGAACACGTGTTCCCCACCCTGTTAAGGAAGTCGCTCCCGCTAAATCAGAGAACAAGAAAGTCTCAACAGGGTTAGTTCTTGATCTTCACTGAATTCCTGGTGCACTACCCACCATCTCTGACTCAAAAATTCCCCTGCTTTAAAAACGCCTTTGGCAAATATCTACCTCATTCATCCACAAAGAAGACAATACAGTCTTAGAGATACCAAGGAAAGAAATCTCTCAGTCGAGCCCGCTCCGTGGTGTGCAGACAAGAGATGGGGGAACCAAAATCCGCCCCGCCAGCTGACCTTTGACCTAGAGAACAGCTCCTCTCTTTTCTCACTAATTACTACCAGGTTACGCCGTGTTCAATTCTCTTGCTTACGCAGAGTGACTTTACACAATGAAAACGTATACTTTCAACTTTCAGGGAAAAAAAAATTATATTGTACAACGTGGTATAACCAACACCCTTTGCCACCATGTCCTGTTCCAGGGTCACATGAATGTGAGAAAGAGCCGGGTAGACCATCTTAGAGCTTAGAATTAATCATTGCACAGGCCAGCTCTGCCTCATCCTCTCTCTCTTTTTTCCATTTTATACCTTCCCAGGAGTTCCACCTCCGTCATCACGAGGGAAAAGTCCTCAGGACCTTCAGGAAGGCTGTCATCAAGGATTTCAATGTGCACGCTTTTCACCGTCTCTCTGGCGTCAAAGAGGAGCTGGACGGGTGGAGGCAGGAAGTCCACGCCGACCTCGGCTGTCCCACTCACAGCCTCCAAGCAGAGCCTCACGCGGCCGAAAGACCCACCCGATCGGATGACTGTGAGGTTAACCTTCGAGAGAAGCAGTGTTTTTTTCATTTGGTTTGGGTGAGTACTCTACCAGGCCAGACTTAATTTTAAGCGTCTCTAATTTTACTTACCAGGATTATCTGAAAGTTCTATGCAAATTGATAAAAAAAAGTATATAAAGTCGACATTAAAATGACAGCAGGAGCACATGAAATCAGCTGTGAAGACTTGAGCATGTGAACGCAGAAACACATTTTAAAGATAGCTCGTGATACAAAAGTGAAAAGTGACATCTGCGACTTGAAGCATTTCACGCCCTACCTTTTGTCCTTCCTCCGTCACTCGCAGCTGCTCCTGCGAAAAGGCGAACTGGCCGTAGGGAAAGTCACTAGCCACCACGTGATGTTGGCGGTGGTGCTAGACTCGCTCAACACTCCGCCCTCGCTGACCCCAGTGAGCTGAAACTCATAGAAACACTTTTCCTCGGGAAGGTCATCGTTCAAAGCCTAGAGACGGACAGAAAGAGCCATTCGCAGCGGAATCTGAACATTTCAAGAAAATATATATATCACATAAGCAACGACAACAAGCTGTGATATTAAGCCTACCCCCCAACCACACACCCCCATACCTGTATCACTACGATGGCCGCAGACTGTCCATCGCGCATCGTCAGCTTTCCTGCTGTTTCAGCAAACTCCTCCAAGGAAGGAGGGACTATCCTCCAGGACACTGTGACCTCCCCAGAAATCGCTGGGCCACGAATAAGGCTACAACAGTGTAACATGTATATTTCAATACATTTTTATTGAAAGAACTTTTCCTAGATATTTGCTGTGTCCTTCACCAATAAAAAATTTTCACTTATTTCCAGAACATTACGCATTTTTTTTAAAACCTGGTATTAGAGTACAGTTCATTTATACTGTTGTATTAGTTTCAGCTGTAAAGTGAGTCAGTTATGTATGTACATATATCGACTCTTTTTTAGGTTCTCTTCCCACATAGGTCATTGCAGAGAATGGAGTAGAGTTCCCTGCGTTATACAGTAGGTTCTTGTTAGTTATCTATTCTACATATCAAAGTAAAGGTAAAGCATTAGCTGTTCAGTCCTGTCCTACTCTTCGCGACCCCATGGACTGTAGACCGCCATGCTCCTCTGTCCAAGGGATTCTCCAGGCAAGAACACTGGAGTGGGTTGCCATTCCCTTCTCCCGAGGATCTTCCAGACGCAGGGATCAAACCCAGGTCTCCCATATTGCAGGCAGATTCTTTACCATCTGAGCCACTGGCGAAGCCCCATTTTACATATAGTAGTGGGTATATATTGATCCCAATCTCCCAATTCATTCCTCTCCCACCCTACCCTCTGGTAACCATAAAGTTTTGTTTTCTGCATCTGTGGGTCAATTTCCGTTCTGTAGATATGTTCATTTGTACCCTTTTTTAGATTCTACATGTAAGCAAGAGCATATGATATTTGTGTTTCTCTGCCTGACTTACTTCATTGAGTACCACAATCTCTAGATCCATCCATGTTGTTGCAACTGGCATTATTTTATGAACATTCAGTTCAGTTCAGTTGCTCAGTCATGTCCAACTCTTTGCGACCCCATGAATCCCAGCACGCCAGGCCTCCCTGTCCATCACCAACTCCGGGAGTTCACTCAGACTCACATTGTTTGCATTTAAATAACCTTTTCTATCAGCTATAAAGCAAATGAAAGTTGGATAATCCCAAGGCAACACCCAAAATACTGAGCTTGTATAAATCTGTTTGACAAGAATACTGGCAAAAGCTGAACACTAAAAGTATAAGATTGAAAGGAATTTTTTAAAAAATATATGTACAGATTCTTCACATACTGCACAAGGTACAAAGCTCAAATAGACTAAAGAATAGGAAACACTTCATACATGCAATACTACTGGAAAAACAACCAAAAGATAAAAGTTTTAACATAGATCCAGCTACTTTATTGACAGTTGCTATTCCACCCCTCATGAGAGAATTTATAGTAAACAAAATTGCCTATGATCATAATGTGATTGTTGTTTTGTTTAGTTGCTGATTTGTGTCCATATTTTTTGAAATCTCTTGGATATAACCCACCAGGCTCCTCTGTTCCCGGGATTTTCCAGGCAAGAATACTGGAGTGGGTTGACCTTTCCTTCTCCAGAGGATCTTCCCAACCCAGGGATCAAACCTGCATCTCCTGTGTCTCTTGCATTAGCATGCAGGATTCTTTACCACTGCACCAGCTGGGAGTATCTTAGTTATATAACAGGCTCTAATTTTAGAACATCTTAAAATCTTTGATTCAGATGATTTTTTAAGGAATGATTTTGTAGCTCAGATACAAAAGCAGCTCCTATTTTATGGCATAAGTGACAAAACAGGGCTGAGAGCTAGATGTTGCTGAGATCTCTTGACAAATCATCTAAAAACCACAAACTTCAGATTTAACATCAAGACAGGTCAAAACATACTTTCAGTGTTTATCAAAAATGTGCTCTTGCCACAGGATTGTACCAGTTTATAAGAAGAATATGTCTGCACTGAGAACAATGTATTTAGGGCACAAAAATGCTAATTAAATGCAACTTCAAAATTCTCACCTGGGCAATAAAAACCATGAAGCCCTTACCTGATGATGGCAGTACCATTATATTTTGCTGAGGGTTCTCCAATGAGGACATGCCTAGATGATGGAGCTATCCCAACTTCTCCAGATGCTGCCTTATCGCCTCGAATGATTATTGATGCGCTACCTGAGTTCAAGATGATACATAATACCGCTCATGTAGAAAACACATGTATTCACTTAATACATGCCTGGCAAAGTTCTAAGGGATGTACCTATACAAATTCTGTGAGTTAATCTTCATGATAAGCATATAAGTTAGGTACTAATATTATCCTCATTTTACCAATGAAGACAGGTAAGCTCAGAGAGGCACTGAAGACCTAAGGCAAATGACTTGCCCACAATCACATTTTAATGAAAAGGATAAAGTGGGCGGTACTTCCAATACCACTCCCATGACAAGCAAGTATGGGACTGCATTCTACCCTATGCATTAATCCACTTCTAGAGTAACCATTCTGCAGTTCACTATAACTGGCTATGTGGCTACATTTGTTAGCTATGTAGCAAAAGCAAGAATTGTCGGGGACTCATTTTTTTAAATTTTCTGACAACCATTTGCTTCTAAGTGTTTATAAAAGATGTCAAGTATTCCTATGAAAATGGAAATAAAAATCGTATCAAGTAATTTGAGTGTTCATATCATAATCTGGTAGTAACTTAAATGAGCTTGTTTCCAGAAGCACCCATTAGAGTTTCAAGAAACAAAGGACTGGATTATCACACAGTCACTTTCTGTGGCAATGGATTAACAGCACCAGCAGGGGTCTGCCAAGTCTAAGTATGTCACAGTTAGGAATACATTTATGAATTTTTTCATATTAACAGATGATTTACCTTGATCCACTGGTATATTCTTGTTCTTGCATCTAATTAGTCCATAGAAACATCAACTCTGCTGTATAATACAATGTAAATAACTGAGCTAACTGACTTAAGATTTATATAAGAATATAATGCAAAGATATGATTGACTCAAATGCCTGAAGGAAAGTACTCTAGATAAAAACGCAAAAAGATTAACTACCTTAGGTGACATCTGGGGTGACAGTATACGATACTCTCTACAATTCTAAGAATTTCCTTGGCCACAGAATTCTGCTTCTTTGGCCACAAACCCTTACACAGGACGAAGTTCTTAATTTCAAAAAAGGACATGCAACAGGAGCTAAGCTTTCATATCAATGTTGCTGTGCCATTTTTTATGGGCATTACATAATGAAACCATTCTAGCACCATTAATCATCTTTCTCCAGATGTAAGAAACAAATTTTCACATGGACCATAGGCAAATGAGAACCAGGATACCTGTTTCTGAAATGTTGAAATATCTAAGTAGCTATTTATGACGAAAACAGGTATAGATGGGCTGAAAGAGACATAAATAACAGGCTAAGTTTTAAAACAACATTTTATTACGAAAGTAACGGTGGTCATATTAAGTATGTGTAGAAAATACAGATACTCAAAAACCACTGTCAATATTTCAAGTAAATAATTCCTAATGTTTATGACATGCACATGAAAAAGTGGGATTATACTGAACATGTTATAAAGCCAGTTTTATGAACATAAAAATTATCCATGTAATTAAATGTTCTTAATTTTGATGCAAGTAAGGCTTTTTCTGCCACATTTTTTGAATCCCTAAAGAGTATTCTGTTACATTTAACCAGTCCCCTGCTGTTGGGTCATTTAGGAAGCTTTCATATTTTACTTTATGAATGCTACTAAAGTAAACATCTTAAAAAAAAAAATCACACAGCTAAGTCATATGAAAGCCCTGGTATGTGACCCTACCAATACTGTGTATTATCATTTTAGCTTTAAAAGTCCTTAGCTGTCATACAAGTAGGAAATAACATCCTCATGTTTTAACAGACATTTTATGAATAATAAAAACAAATACCAACAACCATCATTGTAACTATTGATTATTTGGTCACATTTTTCCAAAAAGCTACTTTTTAATTTCCAAAAATGTCGCTCTCTCTCACCTTTTACTGGAGATATTTCTACCTCATCAACTGAGAGCAGCTGAATGGTGAAGCGCCTGTCCTCCTGCAACGTGGCGTCCTGAAGCGTGTGCAGCACAATGCTCTTCTGGGACTCTGTCTACACCAAATGAGAGGAGAACACGTGTTGGCAGAGTGGCCAGATTTAAATTCTGATTGTTCTCATCAGCAGAATGACATTTAAGTTCATAAGCATTTTTTTTAAGATACCCTTTCTTTAAACCCTTTAGAATTACGGGTTTCTTCCAGAGATAATTATATTACATAAAAATTAGCTCTGAGCAAAAATCCCATTAAAATTCTTAGCAGGAAGAAGGGAAAATTTTTTAACACAACTTTCAAATTTACTAAAATGTTCAGCCACTGAGAGTTGAATCACTTGAGTTAAATGGCCACAGCATGATATAAATAAATCACAGTGAGAGGTTTAATACTTATAAGGGTTATCTACCTACGACCCCTTTTCACTATTTACTTTCTATCCACTCCTGCTTCCTTCCACAGGTGTTGATCTCAAGAGAGCTCATATTATTCCTTCCCTCTCTGGTCTTACACTTAGCTCAGTAATTTCTTGAAACATATGGTAAGTTTTCAGTACAGGCTGGAAGAGAAAGAACAAGGAAAAGCAAATACACAGAAGACAATGGCTTAATACTTTGCGATGTAACCATGACAAAAATCATTTTTATCTTTTAAGGTCTCCTCTGATGCTGACTGGAAAAAGTCCAGTTTTTCCCACGCATCACTGAATAATTTTCCACAGTTTGAATTCTGCTGTTTATTTCTTCTTATCTCAGTACTGCAGGCTTCCCTGGTGGCTCAGTGGTAAAGAAGTCGCTTGCCAGTGCAAGAGATGCAGATTCGATCCCTGGGTTGTAAAGATCCCCTGGAGAAGGGAATGGCAATCCACTCCAGTATTCTTGGGTGGAAAGTCCCACGGACAGAGGAGCCTGGGGGGGCTACCGTCGAAGTGGTGGCAAAAGATTTGGACATGACTCAGAGACTAAACAATAAGAATCTTAGTTCTGCAATCATCTTTTCTTTGAGATTTTTATATATTAAAAGTATTATTTTAATCGCTTCACTCTAGCTGTGCTTCAGAGTTCCTTTTTTCTATTTTATAGCATCTATACTTCTTAAAAATCTTATATAAGAGCTGCTAGGAAGATGCAGACTTCCTGCCCCAGACAGGAGTGAACTCATGGAAAATCTAAACTAAAATCTAAATCTAAACTTCCTGGAATACAGTAAACCACTCTCGCCCCTCTGCTTTGCACACACTGTCAACCAGCTGAACTGTGTGCCTAGCTACACAGCCATTTGTTAGAGTGGAGATACAGGTATCTCAGAGCTGAATATCCAAGAACAACAAGCTGTTATGCAGAAGTAAATGAAATGCACCAGGTTGCGAAGCAAAGAACAAGATAGAGGGAGTCAAATCCAGGGTCACCCACAAGCTTATCCCTTCTGGTGTTCAGTACTCTGAACAGGGATGGCCTTATTCCCTGGGGGAAAGATCAGACAATTTGCTACTTTGGCATGAATATCCTGCTAACATCAGACAACCTTTCTAATCATCTGGGAAGCAAATCTAGTGATTAGAATCCGGTAACTGAAAACTGACTGCTCATTATTCCTATGTGAAATCTCCAAAGAAATTTCAAAGTAATCTCTAAATTCTTTTCATGCCAAGTGAGGATTTTACAGAGGGCTAGGGCATATAACTGAGAGGTCTCCTGGGCCATCACACATCAGAATCTAAGACGTGACTAGTTGAAACATCTGTGACATCTGACGTGGGATCACTAATTCCATTAGCGAAACCAATACCTCAAAAAGGCGGCAAAATGTCCCAAGTGGCAGATGGATTGCCAGAGGGCATCACTGACTCCATGGAGTCCATGGAATTCTCCAGGCCAGAATAATGGAGTGGGTAGCCATTCCCTTCTCCTTTCCCAACCCAGGGATCAAACCCAGGTCTCCCACACTGCAGATGGATTCTTTACTAGCTGAGCCACCAGGGAAGCCCAATCACCAATTAGAAAATTGAAAGAAAAAAAAAGTATTTGCTTCTGTGTTGCTTGGTGTTGAAAGCTCTCATAAAAGGCCACTAGGCTAAAAAATAAAAATAAAAAGACTATTTTTCATTGGAATTATCTTATCTTTAAATGTATGGTCAGTTTTCTTTCAGAAAATCACCTTGGGGACCTTCTACTCTCATTTATTTACAGAAATTCATCTGCTTAGACTTTCTATATCTACTATATATCTATTAGAATCAATTTCATATAGGCATTTACATTTATTTGTCTAGGTCTATACAAAGTAACAGAGAGGCAATGGCACCCCACTCCAGTACTCTTGCCTAGAAAATCTCATGGACGGAGGAGCCTGGTAGGCTGCAGTCCATGGGGTCACTAAGAGTCAGACACGACTGAGTGACTTCACTTTCACGCACTGGAAAAGGAAATGGCAACCCACTCCAGTGTTCTTGCCTGGAGAATCCCAGGGACGAGGTTCGCACAGAGTCAGACATGACTGAAGCGACTTAGCAGCAGCAGCAACATACAAAGGAATCTCTTAAAATTTTATGCTTTTCCTTTTAAGAGTTCTTTCTTACTTGGTCTTATCCTGTAAGATTACTTTCTGTTGCTTTTTAAAAAAACTTATCCACCAATTCTACAGTTTTTCTGGGTTTTAACTAATTCCTTTTGTTTTCATTTTTATGAATTTAGGAATGATTTACGTGAACGGGAAAGTGAAAACCATGAAAGGCTGATAAATCCAGACTCCCCAGTTTCTTCTCTTGAGTCTACTTGTCTGTCCCAAAGCCAATCATACTATCGTACTTACCTTGATACACACTATCTTAAGTTTAGTTGGGGAAGGCCAGCCTCCATCCTTCTTTGTGAGCTTCTTGCTATTCTTGGTTTTTTACATTCCCATAAAGGTTTAAGAATCAGCCCATCAATTCTCTTTCACTTTGCCATCCCTCCTTCCAGGACAAAAGACCTCAGAGTCTGGCTGATAACTACTAGTTGGCTCTAGGTAGAATGGACTCACTGAAACCCTGTGCTCAGATAACTGGGAGGAAGGTACAGCCAGGATTCCTTCTGAGAGGCTCTGTGTTCCATGTTTTAGAGCCGCAAGTTCTACAGGTAAGAAGACATCATGGATCATTTTAAGCAGGAGATGGCAAAACAAGATCTTCCTTTCAGAAAGGCAGGAGGAGAAAGGGACAAGAAAGCACAAGACGGTTGGATGGCATCACCAACTCAAGAGACATGAGTTTGAGCAAACTCCAGGAGATGGTGAAAGACAGGGAAACCTGGTGTGCTGCTGTCCATGGGGTCATACAGAGTCAGACACGACTGACCAACTGAATGAAAAAAATAAATCAGAGGCACAGAGAATGGACAGAAA